>JBAMJV010008147.1:0-74284 GCA_037951105.1 Echinarachnius parma
TCCAAAAGAGTCGTTACAACTTAAGAGGGCGCTATTAAAAAAAATCATTGGTTTTAGCCTTTTTCATACAAAATTGTGCATTTAATGTTTGTTAAAATAATAATTCAATAGAGATATTACCAACGACTATTTGAAAACTTATTCTGATTTGTTTCAAAGTAGTCTTCGAGCATTTTTGAAATTTAAAAAAAAGTCTAAATATCGCCCGGTGATTTCCGGTGAAAAACATTTTGAATACAAATATATTTATGGATATTTCAGCCGTTTCTGAACCGATTTTGACCAATAAAGTTTATTCTGTCATTAAAATTATTCTTTCGAATTTGACAGTCAGCTTTTCATTATCTCACGACAAAAAAAAAGGGGGCGCTTCGGGAAATACCAATACTCAACACTACCTTTCAGTTTATTCTGTCATTAAATTCGTATGCTCTTCAAATTTGACACTCATTTTTTGTTTTAAATATCTCACACAAATCTCACACGAATTACTCTCGTCAGATTAGTATTACCATTTTTAGATATAAATTATTATCAATTATCTATTCATTACAAATTTCAAATACTACAAATTGATATGATTTGTATAATTTACAATTCTACATTTGTAGATAGGGTTTATAAAATTATAAACAATTTAAGGCCTATGTAAAGTGATTTCTTACCGGAACGACACAGAGAGGTGGGAAGTCCCTTGTTCACACTCCAGTCTCTTTGCTTCTCCAAGTCCCGAACTGAGGACTCAATCCACTTCTCCGATGAAGTGACTCCACGGTGTAACACACCATCCGAAAGTGATGGGCGAGGCCAGTTGCAGGATCTACACGAACTGACTCTTCCACTTGTGGGGTATGAGATTCGTGTCTCTCATGATTATATAAACACATATAGTAACGCGTGTATGTTTTTCGATGGGGGTGTCGGCCATGATTCCAAGGAATACCACGTACTTAAATAACCTCTACTTTGTTGTGGCAGGATTGTTGATATTAGCCAGATACTAACAACATTCCTTCCCCCTCCCTGGCCACCATTCATTATTCGATGTTGTTCTTATCTCTTCACCACTTGTCATCATGGTCATTAATAGGCTATACTGTCAGACAATAAATTCATGAATGACCTCTTGAAAGACACCACATTAATGCGCGCTGCGGAACGGGTCATTAACCCGGCACTTTTAACTATATCTATATTGGTTATTTTTGCATGAACTCAAGATTTTGATATTCTTTACTCTATAATTAAAACAATATGTAGAATTATAAAACAATCCCTCGATAAAGATTTGTAGAGCAACCGAAATCGCACTATTATCACAAATTCGACTCGAGAATTTGAAGGGAAAGAACAGTTCTGGTCAAACTGAATTTTAGTAACCAAAACTTTACCATATCATTACAAACTATAATAGTTATATAACACCACCATGCTCGAAAGATAGAACAAACTTTCAAACGGCTGAGTTAGTAGCTGTTATCATACAAAAAACAGCCGTTAAAACACAAGAGGGCGCTCTCTAAAACATATTGTTTGAACAATTTCTTTAAAATGTTTATTAATATTTCAGCTGTTTCTGAATCGATATTAGTCAAATAAAATTTGTTTTATGTTTAAAATCAGGTGCTCTTTCAAATATATATTACAATTATAGTTTTTCATTACTCACAAATCAATTATTTCTTGAACCGCGCCCTCTAAACCAAAACTGTACTATCCCTTAAACTTTATCGAAATAGTCAAAATATCAAGGTCTATATATTAATCAAAGTCAGGATATGGATTTTGAAGCAACTAAAATCAACAGTGCTACGTCCAAATTCAACCCTTTTCTTCAGAAGGCAAATTATTACCTCCACGAAGCTCACTCAGCATAATCTTCAAGTTACACATACCTACATGCCCTTGCAAAGACTTGGTGGCGTAGCAATTGGGGATATGGGGGATAATAACCCCATCTCCGCTGACTAAAGAACAAGCAACAAATGCGGGCCTGAAGATTTTGTAAGATTACCTAGCCCCCCCCCCCCCCCCCCCCCCACCCACCTTGTGCTCGAGGAACGGGCATAGTGCAATAGGTTTATAGCTACTGATAAACACCCGAGGGGAGGCGTACTCGCGTATTATAGGCAATACGGGTACGTGCAGCTTCAAAGAGCCCCTTTTTTCAGATCGCATCGGGCCGATCGCTGCTCGGGTACCCTTTTTTCTCAAAAAAGGCAGCTCTTTTTTATAAACATATAGGCACTATAATATGAGTAAAACGATACCCGAGGCTCTTTAGACCTACGAATAAAACATAACCTCTCTATACAGTGTGGCCCCAAAAAAACAGAACGGGCACTTCCCAAAATAAAGTGTCAAAATAATATGTCCATCTGATAGGGTGTATTCCCAATGATAAACGGTACCAAGAACAGTGATTTTCTGGTCGGGTGTATAGTTTTTGTTTTAGGGCGCTGTGAGTGACACTATGTCAGGCTCCCATTTTTGTCAATTTGTACCAAGTCAGTGCCTTTTAAATCGCACTACTGCCCGTATAATAACAAGCAATCCGCACGCCAGTGTTAGTGTGCACTCAGCCATGTGCCGAGATAATGGGCATGGTCGTTCAATGGTATTACGGGCAGGAAGTGCGATTCAACTGGCACTGACTTGGTAGAAGAATTGGAAAAATGGTCACCTGAGAATCTCACAGCGTTCTAAAACAAAAACTACACGACCAAATCACTGTTCTTGGTATCGTTTTTCATTGGAAAACCTATCCGATGGACATAATCAGTTGTGTACTATATTTTGGGAAGTGCCCCGTTCCGTTTTTGTTTGGGGACACCCTGTATAGACTATGATTTAAAAAAATAGCCGCTCTTTCTCCCAAGACCCTATTTACCCCCCACCCCCCCTGTATTATAGACCACCGTTTTGAAGTTGGTTGAGGCACACCTCCCCCCCCCCCCCCCCCCCCCGCTCATTAGACCCCCCGTGTTGAAGTTCGCTGAGACGAACCCCGCTATATACTGAGACAGACTTCCGTTTTGAAGTTTGCTGAAGCACACCCCGCCAAAAGATAATTCGAGTACCCCCCCCCCCCCCCCCCCCCCCCCCCCCCACCTCCCCAGGAGTAACACTTCCCACAATAGTTATTCTTTTGAACAAATGACCTTATGTTTATTGGATGATAAAGTTTACAAAAGTCAACTATTCTTGACTCTTCCATGCAAGCGTAGGAGGTGTGTGTACGTGTGTGTGTGTGTGTGTGTGTAATGTGTGTGTGTGTGTGTGTGTGTGTATGTGTGCGTATGTGCGCGTATATTTCGTGCGTATGTATATACATGTATGTATGTTTGTATGTATATATGTATAATTTAACCTTTAAACAAATATATATATGTGGTGTACGTGTAAGTATGTGTGCGTTTGGATGTGTGTTTTTGCGTCCGAGCGTCGAGCGTGTGTGTGTGTGTATGTGTTTATGTGTATGCGTTTATGTATGTGCGTGCGTCTGTATAATTGTGTGCATAGTGTTGGCGGGTGCAAACATTTTGATTTTTACTCGAAACAAAAAAAAAATTTCGAAGTTATGATTATTATTCCTGCGTGAAGCTTTATAGAACAGCCGAAATCACTATAATATACCGCATCAAATCATAGTTTCTATCATTACAAACAAAATGTTCCTATCACAACAAAGCAATAGAATCGCAAGAAAATAGGGGGGTTGCCATGGTTCCAAGGATTACCACGTACTTAAATAACCTCTAAATAGCCAGATACTAACAACATTCCTTCCCCCTCCCTGGCCACCATTCATCATTCGATGTTGTTCTTATCTCTTTACCACTTGTCATCATGGTCATTTATTGGCTACTGTCAGACAATAAATTCATGAATGACCTCCTGAAAGACACCACATTAATGCGCGCTGCGGAACGGGGTCATTAACCCTCAATTTCGACACTTTTACTATATTGGTTGTGAAACCATAATTCTATCATTTAAACAAATGTTCTTATCGCAATAAAGCTATAGACATGATAGAACCGCAAGAAAATATCTTACTCGAGATTTTGACATTTTGCACGAAATAGCCTAAATTTCGAGTTATGATTATTATGCATCCGAGAAGCGTTATAGAGCAGCCAAAAACATTGAAACCACGTCAAATCATAGTTCTATCATTCAAAACAAATGTTCTTATCACAACAAAGCTATAGACATGAAAGAACCGCAATAAAATATCTAACTCGAGATTTTGACATTTTGCACGAAATAGCCTAATTATCGAGTTATGATTATTATCAATCCGTGAAGCTTTATAGAGCAGCCAAGTCAGTAAAACCGCGTCAAATCATAGTTCTATCATTCAAAACAAATTTTCCTATCACAACAAGGCTATAAAGACATGATATAACCGCAATAAAATATCTAACTCGAGATTTTGACATTTTGCACGAAATAGCCTAAATTTCGAGTCATGATTATTACCCATCCGTGAAGCTTTATAGAGCGGCCAAAAACATTGAAACCACGTAAAATCATAGTTATATCATTGAAAACGAATAACCATATCACAACAAAGCTATAGACATGATAGAACCGCAAGAAAATATCTAACTCGAGATTTTGACATTTTGCACGAAATAGCCTAAATATCGAGTTATGATTATTATCCATCCGTGAAGCTTTATAGCGCAGCCAAAAACATTGAAACCACGTCAAATCATAGTTCTATCATTCAAAACAAATGTTCCTATCGCAACAAAGCTATAGACATGATAGAACCGCAAGAAAATATCTAACTCGAGATTTAGACATTTTGCACGAAATAGCCTAATTATCGAGTGATGATTATTATCCATCCGTGAAGCTTTATAGAGCAGCCAAGTCAGTAAAACCGCGTCAAATCATAGTAGTATCATTCAAAACAAAATGTTTTCATCACAACAAAGCTATATAGACATGAAAGAACCGCAATAAAATATCTAACTCGAGATTTTGACATTTTGCACGAAATAGCCTAAATTTCGAGTCATGATTATTACCCATCCGTGAAGCTTTATAGAGCGGCCAAAAACATTGAAACCACGTATAATCATAGTTCTATCATTCAAAACAAATGTTCCTATCACAACAAGGCTATGAAGACATGATATAACCGCAAGAAAATATCTAACTCGAGATTTTGACATTTTGCACGAAATAGCCTAAATTTCGAGTCATGATTATTACCCATCCGTGAAGCTTTATAGAGCGGCCAAAAACATTGAAACCACGTAAAATCATAGTTCTATCATTCAAAACAAATGTTCTTATCACAACAAAGCTAAAGACATGAAAGAACCGCAATAAAATATCTAACTCGAGATTTTGACATTTTGCACGAAATAGCCTAAATATCGAGTTATGATTATTATCCACCCGTGAAGCTTTATAGAGCAGCCAAAAACATTGAACACGTAAACTTATAGTTATATCATTCAAAACAAATGTTTCTATCGCAACAAAGCTATAGACATGATAGAACCGCAAGAAAATATCTAACTCGAGATTTAGACATTTTGCACGAAATAGCCTAATTATCGAGTGATGATTATTATCCATCCGTGAAGCTTTATAGAGCAGCCAAGTCCGTAAAACCGCGTCAAATCATAGTAGTATCATTCAAAACAAAATGTTTTCATCACAACAAAGCTATATAGACATGAAAGAACCGCAATAAAATATCTAACTCGAGATTTTGACATTTTGCACGAAATAGCCTAAATTTCGAGTCATGATTATTACCCATCCGTGAAGCTTTATAGAGCGGCCAAAAACATTGAAACCACGTAAAATCATAGTTATATCATTGAAAACGAATAACCATATCACAACAAAGCTATAGACATGATAGAACCGCAAGAAAATATCTAACTCGAGATTTTGACATTTTGCACGAAATAGCCTAAATATCGAGTTATGATTATTATCCATCCGTGAAGCTTTATAGCGCAGCCAAAAACATTGAAACCACGTCAAATCATAGTTCTATCATTCAAAACAAATGTTCCTATCGCAACAAAGCTATAGACATGATAGAACCGCAAGAAAATATCTAACTCGAGATTTAGACATTTTGCACGAAATAGCCTAATTATCGAGTGATGATTATTATCCATCCGTGAAGCTTTATAGAGCAGCCAAGTCAGTAAAACCGCGTCAAATCATAGTAGTATCATTCAAAACAAAATGTTTTCATCACAACAAAGCTATATAGACATGAAAGAACCGCAATAAAATATCTAACTCGAGATTTTGACATTTTGCACGAAATAGCCTAAATTTCGAGTCATGATTATTACCCATCCGTGAAGCTTTATAGAGCGGCCAAAAACATTGAAACCACGTATAATCATAGTTCTATCATTCAAAACAAATGTTCCTATCACAACAAGGCTATGAAGACATGATATAACCGCAAGAAAATATCTAACTCGAGATTTTGACATTTTGCACGAAATAGCCTAAATTTCGAGTCATGATTATTACCCATCCGTGAAGCTTTATAGAGCGGCCAAAAACATTGAAACCACGTAAAATCATAGTTCTATCATTCAAAACAAATGTTCTTATCACAACAAAGCTAAAGACATGAAAGAACCGCAATAAAATATCTAACTCGAGATTTTGACATTTTGCACGAAATAGCCTAAATATCGAGTTATGATTATTATCCACCCGTGAAGCTTTATAGAGCAGCCAAAAACATTGAACACGTAAACTTATGGTTATATCATTCAAAACAAATGTTTCTATCGCAACAAAGCTATAGACATGATAGAACCGCAAGAAAATATCTAACTCGAGATTTAGACATTTTGCACGAAATAGCCTAATTATCGAGTGATGATTATTATCCATCCGTGAAGCTTTATAGAGCAGCCAAGTCCGTAAAACCGCGTCAAATCATAGTAGTATCATTCAAAACAAAATGTTTTCATCACAACAAAGCTATATAGACATGAAAGAACCGCAATAAAATATCTAACTCGAGATTTTGACATTTTGCACGAAATAGCCTAAATTTCGAGTCATGATTATTACCCATCCGTGAAGCTTTATAGAGCGGCCAAAAACATTGAAACCACGTAAAATCATAGTTATATCATTGAAAACGAATAACCATATCACAACAAAGCTATAGACATGATAGAACCGCAAGAAAATATCTAACTCGAGATTTTGACATTTTGCACGAAATAGCCTAAATATCGAGTTATGATTATTATCCATCCGTGAAGCTTTATAGCGCAGCCAAAAACATTGAAACCACGTCAAATCATAGTTCTATCATTCAAAACAAATGTTCCTATCGCAACAAAGCTATAGACATGATAGAACCGCAAGAAAATATCTAACTCGAGATTTAGACATTTTGCACGAAATAGCCTAATTATCGAGTGATGATTATTATCCATCCGTGAAGCTTTATAAAGCAGCCAAGTCAGTAAAACCGCGTCAAAATCATAGTAGTATCATTCAAAACAAATGTTCTTATTACAACAAAGCTATAGACATGAAAGAACCGCAATAAAATATCTAACTCGAGATTTTGACATTTTGCACGAAATAGCCTAATTATCGAGTTATGATTATTATCAATCCGTGAAGCTTTATAGAGCAGCCAAGTCAGTAAAACCGCGTCAAATCATAGTTCTATCATTCAAAACAAATGTTCCTATCGCAACAAAGCTATAGACATGATAGAACCGCAAGAAAATATCTAACTCGAGATTTAGACATTTTGCACGAAATAGCCTAATTATCGAGTGATGATTATTATCCATCCGTGAAGCTTTATAGAGCAGCCAAGTCAGTAAAACCGCGTCAAATCATAGTAGTATCATTCAAAACAAAATGTTTTCATCACAACAAAGCTATATAGACATGAAAGAACCGCAATAAAATATCTAACTCGAGATTTTGACATTTTGCACGAAATAGCCTAAATTTCGAGTCATGATTATTACCCATCCGTGAAGCTTTATAGAGCGGCCAAAAACATTGAAACCACGTATAATCATAGTTCTATCATTCAAAACAAATGTTCTTATCACAACAAAGCTATAGACATGAAAGAACCGCAATAAAATATCTAACTCGAGATTTTGACATTTTGCACGAAATAGCCTAATTATCGAGTTATGATTATTATCAATCCGTGAAGCTTTATAGAGCAGCCAAGTCAGTAAAACCGCGTCAAATCATAGTTCTATCATTCAAAACAAATGTTCCTATCACAACAAGGCTATAAAGACATGATATAACCGCAAGAAAATATCTAACTCGAGATTTTGACATTTTGCACGAAATAGCCTAAATTTCGAGTCATGATTATTACCCATCCGTGAAGCTTTCATAGAGCGGCCAAAAACATTGAAACCACGTAAAATCATAGTTCTATCATTCAAAACAAATGTTCTTATCACAACAAAGCTATAGACCTGAAAGAACCGCAATAAAATATCTAACTCGAGATTTTGACATTTTGCACGAAATAGCCTAAATATCGAGTTATGATTATTATCCACCCGTGAAGCTTTATAGAGCAGCCAAAAACATTGAACACGTAAACTTATAGTTATATCATTCAAAACAAATGTTTCTATCGCAACAAAGCTATAGACATGATAGAACCGCAATAAAATATCTAACTCGAGATTTAGACATTTTGCACGAAATAGCCTAATTATCGAGTGATGATTATTATCCATCCGTGAAGCTTTATAGAGCAGCCAAGTCAGTAAAACCGCGTCAAATCATAGTAGTATCATTCAAAACAAAATGTTTTCATCACAACAAAGCTATATAGACATGAAAGAACCGCAATAAAATATCTAACTCGAGATTTTGACATTTTGCACGAAATAGCCTAATTATCGAGTTATGATTATTATCAATCCGTGAAGCTTTATAGAGCAGCCAAGTCAGTAAAACCGCGTCAAATCATAGTTCTATCATTCAAAACAAGACATGAAAGAACCGCAATAAAATATCTAACTCGAGATTTTGACATTTTGCACGAAATAGCCTAAATATCGAGTTATGATTATTATCCATCCGTGAAGCGTTATAGAGCAGCCAAAAACATTGAAACCTCGTCAAACCATAGTTCTATCATTCAAAACAAATGTTCCTATCACAACAAAGCTATGAAGACATGATATAACCGCAAGAAAATATCTAACTCGAGATTTTGACATTTTGCACGAAATAGCCTAAATATCGAGTTATGATTATTATCCACCCGTGAAGCTTTATAGAGAAGCCAAAACATTGAACACGTAAACTTATAGTTATATCATTCAAAAGAAATGTTTATATCGCAACAAAGCTATATGCATGATAGAACCGCAAGAAAATATCTAACTCGAGATTTTGACATTTTGCACGAAATAGCCCTAATTTTGAGTTATAATTATTATCCCTTAGTCAAGAATACTAGAGCTGCGGCCACACGAAACTCGAAACTCGAAACTCGAAACTCGAAACTCGAAACTCGAAACTCGAAACTCGAAACTCGAAACTCGAAACTCGAAACTCGATACTCGAAACTCGATACTCGATACTCGAAACTCGATGTTTAGCAACACACGATTTCTGTTCCTGAAGTTCCTGAGTAGTAGTAGTAGTAGTAGTAGTAGTAGTAGTAGTAGTAGTAGTAGTAGTAGAAGTAGTAGTAGTAGTAGTAGTAGTAGTAGTAGTAGTAGTAGTAGTAATAGTAGTAGTAGTAGTAGTAGTAGTAGTAATAGTAGTAGTAGTAGTAGTAGTAGTAGTAGTAGTAGTAGTAGTAGTAGTAGTAATAGTAGTAGTAATAGTAGTAGTAGTAGTAGTAGTAGTAGTAGTAGTAGTAGTAGTAATAGTAGTAATATTAGTAGTAGTAGTAGTAGCAGTAGTAGTAGTAGTAGTAGTAGTAGTAGTAGTAGTAGTAGTAGAAGTCGTGTGTTGCTAAACATCGAGTTTCGAGTATACTACTAATATTACTACTATTACTACTACTACTACTACTACTACTACTACTACTACTACTACTATTACTACTACTATTACTACTACTACTACTACTACTACTACTACTACTACTACTACTACTACTACTATTACTACTACTACTACTACTACTACTACTATTACTACTACTACTACTACTACTACTACTACTACTACTACTACTACTTCTACTACTACTACTACTACTACTACTACTGCTACTACTACTACTACTACTACTCAGGAACTTCAGGAACAGAAATCTCAGTTAACATGGTTAATAGTTGTTAGCTGTATACAGCATTTCGAAACGTATATACTGTATCTTGTGAAAGGGAATTCCAACAACACAAACATTATGGCCTGTACGCAAGGTTAAAGGGATTGTATAGTTTTCATCAGACAAAATTTTAGTAAAATTTTTGTCAAATTGAGCAGTAAAACCTATATTTAATAAACCCTTTAGTAGATTTTTAAAAAGGTGTAAGCATTTTTTCTTCTTTTTAAATCATCAACTTAATGTTATTATAGTTATTGATATTTTAGCTGTTTCTGAACTGATTTTGATCAAAAAAGTTTATTCTGTCATTACAATTGTTTCTTTTTATCAAATTTGACACTCAGTTTTTCACAAAAGCATTCTTTAAGCGCCCTCTATACCAAAAAACAACTATCCCTTTAACCCACCTGCCATGTGCTGGTGTGTAAAGGGATTACAAATGTGGGTTTCAGATTGGCTAAAATGAAAGCGCCGTGTTATACAGGGTGCGGTTCGTTATTCCGAAGGTTCGTTATTCCGAACACACAAATTTCGTATACCTGAGGGTTCGTTAATCCGAAAATTAAATAGGGTTCGTTAATCCGAACATTTCATGCATTAATCCGAAGGTTCGTTATTCCGAAGGTTCGATATTCCGAAGGCTTGTTATTCCGAAGGTTCGTTTATCCGAAAGTGAAATAGGGTTCGATATTGGGAAGGTTCGTTTATCCGAAAATTATATCGGGTTCGATATTCCGAAGGTTCGTTATCCGAAAATGAAATGGGGTTCGTTAATCCGAAAATGAAATGAGTTTCATAATCTGAAAATGAAATGGGGTTCGTTTAATATCCGAAAATGAAATGAGGTTCGTTAATCCGAAAGGTTCAATACGAACCCCATATCATTTTTGGACTAACGAACCGAATACGAACCTTCGAAATATCGAACCCGATTTCATTTTCGGATAAACGAACCTTCGGAATATCGAACCCTATTTCATTTTCGGATAAAAGAACCTTTGGAATAACGAACCTTCGGATTAATGCAGCAAATGTTCGGATTAACGAACCCTATTTCATTTTCGGATTAATGAACCCTCAGGTATATGAAATGTGTGTGTTCGGAATAACGAACCTTCGAGATAACGAACCACACCCATTGTATCAACCCTTCGTCAGATTGTGCACATGTCAATACAGATACTAGATCCAGTTCAAAAGTATACTTCCAAAGACAACAACGCATCGACTTTAACCAGATTAACGAAATTTCTAACAAATTATTGTGTTCCCACTCCTACTACAGGACCACTCGCGTACGACAACCTGACTTCGTATCTCCTGCATGACTACAGCGTCCATAACCTTCCTTCCTACGGCAGATCCATCGGAGTATCCCTTGGCATTACTCTTCACTCCATCACACGTGTGGTAAGTTGCATTGTCTGTTGCATTTGTTCCATTTGTTTGGGGTTTGATGCATGGACGTCGATAACCGGTGGATGGGGGAGATATATTAGCTTACTATATTTCTAACTATTTAATAGCTAACTAAATTCCTATTTAAATCTGGACAACACCTAGTTCTAATACGTGTGGTTTGCGGTTGCACCATGTATAAGGAGAGGATTGGTGAGTCCTAGAAATGACTGTTGGTAGTCCTGGAAAGGACTGTTGGTATTATTTATTGAGCTTGTAGTTCTGATAAGAGCTACAGCGGAGGTATAGTTATTGTAAGGAGAGGGTTGGTGGTACCTTTAGTTCTGTATAGCAAAAACCAAAAGCTTCCGCTGGCTGCGCCCCCTGGACCCCATTATAGTCATTGGACCAGGCCCCTTGTACACGTGTAAACATTTCATTCAGGAACTCTCGCTATGCCCAATCAGATTTAGGTAACTATATAATAATCTAACTATTTAATAGCTAACTATGTTTCCTGTTTGAATCTGGACAACATATTTATTTTTGTACATCAAAAATCCAAAAGCTTCTGAACCCCCATTGTGATTCCATTCAGGGCTCCATCATGATGCTTGTAATTTGATTCAAATTTCTAAACAGCTCAATCCAAAAGCTTGTGCCCCCTTTAGCCGTAATAATAGATTCTAATTTGACATGGCATCCTCATATAAATAATATTGGTACTCTAGTTCCTAGAGATGTATGTATATTATATAAACTGAAATATTTTCCTTCAAAATGTACTCTAATTACGATATAAAATTAATTTAAACTCCCTTATATATTATACTGTAAAGTAGCATGGGGAAATGGCAGTGTAACGAACATTAATGCAATATTTCTTCTTCAAAATAAAGCATTACATATATATGCGCTCATGCACATTTTTTAGCAAACACAAATTCTATATTTTATGAATTTAAAACCCTGAAAATTAATGATATTCACTCCTCCCCATCAGGAATATTTATGTATACATTTTCAATCAATATAATCGACATTTGAAATAATCTGTCCAAAAACATAAAACAATGCACATCACTTTATTCTTTTAAAGCCCGGCATATGAAAAGAAATCTTATATTAAAATATTCTACCTAGATTCCATCAAAACCTGATCATTTCATTCATGAAATTTGATTAACAGTTTATTTACGGATTATCTTATTCTTGTATATTAGTCATTATTGGTACATTAGCATGGCGCGCAATTGTACAGAAGTCAAATACGTGTGTTTTGCACCCACACCAGCACGTACATACATGATATAGTGCACCCTTTTATCTTATACAATATGTAACAAGCACACGTTGCACTTGCACTGTTGACCCACACAACACGCTTTCAATTATTTTCATTTATATTTTGTTACAACTGAAATTACGCATATACGTGACGATTTAATAATTAATTAAATAATTATACAACGCTTGTTTGGCACCATGTAGCTTCCCCCTCCATCCCTCCCCTCCCAGGCCATCATCAACTCAAGTTCCCTGCTTATGATGGTTGGTGTACTGCATTTATTTATTTTTGGAATAATATATGTCATATTAATATATATTATGATTGTATAACTATTCTAATTTAATTATTTTCTTATTGTTATGTATGGACAAAATGTTCTTTGTATATTTCATTTTGATTTTGTTAAAAAAAAAAAAATGTGATGAATCCCGATTAACTCTGATGAATCTCGATTTATTCCGATGAATACTGATTAATTCCGATGAATCCCGATTAATTCCGATGAATCTCAATTAATTCCGATGAATCCCGATTAATTCTGATGACTCCATGCAGATGGGTCCCAATGAATCCCGATGTCACGTCGATCAGGACAATATGTACGTTTTTTTAAGTAGGTAGCATTTTTAGCTTTATATAAGTGTCGATGATTATCTATTTTCTCTTTTTCCTTCTTTTTTCTTTCTCTTCATTTTAAGGACGAATTCTTGGGGGTTTTCACGGCAGTCGTTTGGCCGAAGATAGTAAGTTAAAGAGAAATAAAAATATAAATCTAATATGAAACTAGATTTGAATGTTGTGAAGTGATTATGATTGCTGCAACCTTATGGAGTAACCGAGCAATTTATAGAATATGTTAACAACTTATACGTGCATAATCATGCATGACCTTAGAAACATAATTGCCAAACGTCATTTTCTTTACAGTGAACAAAATAAATGAATACATTTCAACAATCACTATATAAACTGTTCCTCCTGAGTATCATGTCCAAAGGACAGTGCCTATTTCGGAGTAAAATATTGTCCGCATATGAAACCAATAACGATGTTCATTGTGGGTTTTTTTTAAAGGGACTTAGTAACATTGTCCAAATCCTCAAAATAAAATTTTAATTTTAGCGGTTCCCTTATACCTTGTTGTATTCGTATTAACAATAAAATCATGGGACAGGTTTCGGTTTTTCAAATTTCCCTTTCGTTACAAAGATATGTATGATTGAAGTATTCAGATAAGAAAAACTCCGGGCGAGTTTTTTCTTCCGTGTACAAAGTGAGTGCAATGAGTTACTGAATATCACTTTGCATTTTCGCTCATTACTTTGCCATACAATGTCCATTTGACTTGAAATTTTCACACAATACCATGTGGACATATGAGATAACAACAATATACATTGCATCAACCATTCATCATTTTTTGAACATGTCAACAAAGTTACTAGATCCCTTTAATCTTAGGAATTATAATAATAATGGTATTGTATTCAACAAAATGTCACATTCACAGCTACAAGCTAAATTGCAGTGTCATTTGCAACAATATTTACAAACATCGAAATAACATTAATGAACTCACAAAGTATAAAGAAACGTTAATATATATATACAATAATTAGAGAAATAAATCATAATATACATGAATAGTATCACGAATTAGCCATGAATACTAACGAAAGACAGTAAATTATATTGTTATTTTATGTAACGATTCATAAATTAAGTGATTACAAAAGTCAATAGGCATCATGTATCAATTTATATTTCCTAATGCAAATTTGATATTTTAAGATGAAATTGAAATAATTATGATTGATATAACAATTAAAGGGACTTGGTAACATTGTCCAAATCCTCAAAATCCAATTAGAATTCTCGCTGTTCCCTCATACCTTGTTTTATTCGTATTAACAATAAAAGCATAGGACAGGCTTCGGTTTTTCAAATTTCCCTTTCGTTCAGAAGATATTTACGATTGAAGTGTTCGGATATGAAATAATCTACGGGACCTTTTCAGCCGTGTACAAAGTAAATGCAATGAGATAAGTGAATATCACTTTGGATTTTCGCTCATTTCTCGGCCAAATAACATCCAATTAACTTGAATTTTTCACACATTACTTTCTGGACATATCAGATCACACTAATACACATTTTATTAACCACGCATCACTGTTTACACTTGTCAACACATTTACGAGATCCCTTTAAGAATAGAAATGTTTTGGTCAGTATCATCCAATCATAAACGAATAAAACATAATAAGGTACTTTTTATATTTGCTTCCGAAGAGCTGGACTGACCCGCGGTTGTCATGGGATCCGGAAGAACACTCTGGTATCGATAAGCTGACCATCCCATCCGATCATATTTGGAGACCAGATATCATTCTCTTCAATGCGTAAGGCGTAGTGTTGTTTGTGTTGTTGCTGTTGCTGCTTTTATTCTTGTTTCAGACGTAAAGTCTACTTCCTTCGCTAATAAATAAGAACAATAATTTGTTTTCATTTTGTTAATAAATTTGTCATATTGAATATACAGTAATATAAGAAAATATGTAATTAAAAAAGCGTAGCGAAGTGGATGTACTCATTAAATCTGTCCGAATAATTGGATCAATGTTATGAGGGAGTTGGTAAAACAAAATTAGATAATTTTGAAAATTAAAGCGAATTCATTAAAACCACATATGAGAAAAGCGGACCTGTCATATGAACTTATGCCTTAAAGACAGTGTCCGTCTTTTGCATGCATCTTCAACATGTTCAACTTCGGTAAAAACATTCCATAAAGTTTCCATAAACTACATTGGACAATACATACATCATGGTGCTGAAATGTCAACGTTCACAGTGATCAAATGGTGCAAGAAAACTAACCGCTTTGTCGTCTAACTCTCATGCTCATATGTTTTCTGTTCCGAATCTACGTGTCATTGGTTAGTTTGACCCCATTGCCAAGTTAAAAGCAAAACCTACCTGTTACATCTGATAAATCACTTTGATTGTGCTTCAACAAAATACGTTTTAGTATATATAGGTTTTCCCATTCATTTTAACATTATTGTCATTCAATTTCATTAATTCGTCATTCAATTTCGTCCCGAGAAACCAACAGAGCGTAAATCCCAACTTCAATTTCGTCAATGGTCATTCTATTTCGTCATTGGTCAACCAATTTCAAATATTTCGCATTCAAAATCGTCAATTGTCATTGGAATTCGTCTCGGCCACTGAGCGGGTGGTGAATGTTAAGTTCAATTTCGTCATTGTGCAAACAATTTCGTGAATTTGTCATTCAAATTCGTCAGGTGGTATAGCCTTTTGTTGGGATAGGAAAACCAGTGTGTGTGTGTGTGTGTGTGTGTGATGTGTGATGTGTGTTTGTTTGTTTGTTTGTTTGTTTTATTTCCAAATCAAGATGAAACAAAATAAATAAAAAGTCCAGTTTGATTTACTTCAAATCTCTTACAAAATATATAAAACAAAACATAACACATGTTTTAAACGTATGTGTGTGTGTGTGTGTGTGTGTGCGTGTGTGTGTGTGTGTGTGTTACCCCCTATATAATTAATGTTACAATTTAACAATTCATCAAGACAATTTATAACAGAAAATTAACTCCTAAATACATAGGACGAATTTGAATGGAGTTTTGACGAAATTGGTTGCCAATTGACGAAATTGCTTTCGCTTTTATGTGTTCAGCAACTGTGACCGACGAATTTGATTTGCAATTGACGAAAATGTGTGCCTAATGACTAACTTGTGTGGTGATTGTGTTAAATTGATTGACGAAAGACGAAATTGAAGTTGGGATTTCCGCTCTGGTGGTTCCTCGCGACGAATTTGAATGACGAATTAATGAAATTGAATGACAAAAGTGTTAAAATGAATGGGAAAACCTATATTTGGTTTGGGAACATAAAGAAAATCACGAAATACAATCAATGTCCTGCCGATGTTAGACTAATTAAATAGTCGCATCGACCGTTTAATAATAATATTCTAAGCAATATAAATCCAGAAAATATTTTAAAGTTATAATCTTCTCAGACTAGGCATTTTCTTTCATAATAAGACAAATAATCTCACAAGTTTTGAATTTTGAAAAAGGTGGACAGTATCGTTAACATGTCAGCTCCCGCGTATAAAACATGACAGAGAGGGGGGTCTTGTTTTTATTGGAAATGTTTGGTTTGGGGGTTGAAATAATGTTTAAAAAGACCATTTCAGAATAACAGAAAACCTAAGGGATTAGCAGGCTGTTTGTTCATATTTTAAGATCATTATTTCAACTGCATGGTCTAATTATCTGGGGGGGGGGTATGAATTTCATCACCCCGCCATTTGCAAAAATTGTTGTTTTATGATAATGAGCAAACTTTAAACAAAATTACTATACCGTAATCAAAACCGTACTTTATTTGACATGCGTGCAAATGTTCGTGGTGATCAGGCTTTCACGGCCGAGATCGTGCGGGGGAAGAGGGGCATACCCCCCTCCCCCCCCCCCCCCCCCCCCTCTCCGACTGTAGAAAGAGTTAAAGTAGCCTAGTGTTGTAGGGTTAAGTGATGAGCACTGGGAGATTTATCATCAGTAAACAAAAATATTTTTAAAATCTAAAACGCATTTCTCTTTATTTCATCCACCCCAGCGTTCGCGAGGTAAAGACGGTGAATGAGGTTCACGCAATAGCCTATTATGACGGTGTGGTGTACTTAATTGAGCCATTGACGATCGACGCCGCTTGCCAACTCGATCTCACCAAGTACCCGTATGACGAACAGGTATAGGCCTCAAGTAGGGATGTTTCACAAAGATCCTATATAAGTTTAACTTAAATCTAATTTGGACTTAAACATTGTGGAAAGCCATTTGTAGTCTTGCTGGAATGAAATATATTTTTAAAAAGCAAAAATTCAAGTATTTTAGACTTTTCATGAATTTTACATTAAAGGGACTTATAGTAACATTGTCCAAATGCTCAAAACTAATACTTGAAACTCTAGTGGTTCTCTCATACCTTGTCATATTCATATTAACAGTAAAAGCACGGAACAGGTTTTGGTTTTTAAAATTTCCATTTCGTTCAAAAGATATTTACGGGATAATTTAAGCCGTGTACAATGAAGTGCAATGAGTTAGTGAATATCACTTTGCATTTTTGCTAATTTCTCGGCCAAAAAATAATTCCAATGAACGTCAAATTTTCACACATTACTTTGTAGACATATCAGATCACACCAACACACATTTTATCCACCATTCATCACTTTTTGCAAATGTCAATAAAGTTACTAGATCCCTAAATTTAAGAACATGACATCCCCTCGATAATAGAATAGGCCTTGTCAATAATGTATATCAACATTGTATGTCTTTTTAAAGAAATTCTACAAAATTATTTCAAATAAAAAACTAACGGCTTTCCATAATTTCTAAGTTCAACATAGGAGCTTTGTGAAATACCCCTCCCCTGCAATCCTGCATGGATTATCTATGGACACTAAATTATCCTAATCCGCCACCTCTTCTTGTCAACTCTGCTTTTAGCCTTGTACTCCCAAGGCATAGGCGTAGTATACTGGGGGCACGAACGCCCCCCCCCCCTCACCCCTCCCCTTCCCCCCTCACCCCTCCCCCTCCCCCCTCACCCCTCCCCCTCCCCCTCACCCCTCCCCCAATTACTTGACAAAATAACCAAAGACATACGGGGAAATTCCTTCATAAGAATACATAGATTACATAGGTACATACATTAATTACACATGTAAGCGCATTGATAATATGCAGTCATTGTAATGAAATGCGATATATAAGAACCAGTTATTACTATTTATGTATAACATTATCCCACATCAGAATTGCACGATGGAATGGGGGTCGTGGGTGCACGACGATTGGTCCTTGAACCTGACCGCGAGTTCACAGAAAATCGATCTCACTTCCATGGATGCCTACGTCCCCAATCCGACATGGGACGTCGTGGACACGTCGATGGTTGTGGAATCCAAGCAGTACCCGTGCTGTGCCGAGCGCTATACAAGCATCAGGTCATCGGTCAAGCTCCGTCGTCACCACCCGGAAAGCCACATCGCATCGGCGGTGTTCTCGACTTGGATGGTAAGTACAAATGTTTAATAAACGAACAAATGTGTAAATAAATGAATACATAATTGATATACACAAATGAACAACTAACGATTACTCTAAGAAATCTATGTGGATCGATCCCATCTTGTCATGTATACAAACTATAAACAACGGAACACACACAAGGAGAAATTAATTAAAACATACAAAGTAAGTTATTATTTACTACTATGGCCTACAATATTGTAAACTGAATGATAAAAACAATTATCTTTACTCATAAAGATTCTGGTGGTGTTCCTGATCGGGCCTCCGTGTGCCGGTGAACGAATCGTCTTCGCTGGATTCGTCTTCCTCTCCCTCATCGTAGTCTCGGTGTCTCTCAACTTCTCCGTGCCTTGGTATACGACCACGAGCCTTGGTCGCTTCACGATTTTCGGGTTGTTGCTGACGGCCGTTGTCATCGTATTGATGGCGATCTGCTACCGTGCCTATCCCCGCAGCAGCTCGGTAGCTGAGCCCGAGGACAAAGAGGAGCCGCGATCACACGAGGTAACATTATACGAACATTAATGTGTTGTTTTATTTGAAGAGCTTAGTTCCAAAAGGCGCTAAATCCACCTTTTCAACTTTGGAGAAAAGCAGGTTTCTTTGTCCAACTTCGTACACATGCCTATGGAAAATTTTAGATTTGATTGTGCAATTTGTCCTAAAATTTCGATTTCTAGGTAGCTATGGACCTTATTAATGAAATTATATCGTTAACTTAATTATTTTTGGAAAATGGATATACAACGCCTTTTGGAACTTAGCTCTTCATTATAGGCCACTTCTTGTACTGGTGAAGTAAAGCTTGACTGCCTTCCAATGTTACGGTCCCGATTTAAAAGAGGACTATACGCCCATCATGTTTGATCTCAAGGTAAACTGGTAGAATGGAGGAAGTTTGTAAAGCAAGTGTGCACCTATACTGTACGCTGTAAAGCTCTTTGAGGAGATGATATACCATATTAGGCTCCACATAGAAATAAATATCATTATAGTTTCGTAGAAGGAGTTAATAATTTCCAGTGAATGTACGTCATTGATTAGTCCAGCGGCATAACTAATAACTGATCAGTAATTGTTTACTTTCCCTCTTTCTCTCCCGCACTACACAGGTGATGTTGATTAATCACAGGCAACGATACTTCCGCTACTTCGATATCGTGGGCTTCATTGTCGTCCTCATTCTCCTTATCATCATTACCATCGCCCTCTTCGCCTAAGATCGTCCATTTTGGGGTCGTGTTACAAATAATCCGGCTTATGGGATTAATCTCCAGTAAAACTTGTGGTTTAATGACCCACTATAAACGAAATGTATAGTGTAACGCTTTTATACTCACTGTATCACATAACCATTATTATCATTAACATTATGATTATTCACTTGGTTGTTACCAGGAACAAATACTTGGGTTTGTAGTTTGCAAATATTTGAGTCTAAAACAACGAGAAAACGTTATTTCTTGATATAGGATGATACAGTTGCTCCTATAGATTGTATGTGAAATATGAATGACGTGGATTCAATCAGTTTAAGAAGGTTTTGAGAAGTTGAGTAGAGTCCCTTATCAAGATTTATTGAACAGATCACAGTTTGTCAGTTAAATTTTGCTTTTTGTGCATGATCTGGGTTCGTATTTTCCTGATCCTTAGCATGATTTTAAAAAACCGTTATAGTCTCATTTAAGTGTTGTATACTATTTTACACGCACCTCGTATTTCTTTCTTGATAAGATTCATCTGATTTTGGAATTGTTACTTCAAAAAATGTTATTTTCACACGATCCACTTACTTGTTTAGCTTGACGTTTCGAACACATCCTCGATGTCCTTCAGCATAAGTTATAATCTAGTAACATTGTCAACATCCACAAACCGTACAATATAGGTAGCAGTTCTCATATAACTCGTATTTGCATTATAAGCAATAGTAGACCGAAAATCAGTTTCTGTATCATGTATATTTTATACCGTTTGTTGTTTCACCCACCAATAATTGAACCGGTTTCGGTTTTCTTAATTTCTTTCGCGTTATGAAGATATGTATGATTGAAGTGTATGGTCTGGGAGACTTTCTAATGTGTAAAAATGTAATCAAATGAGAATAACAGTAGGAATGTTCGCTCATTACTTGGTCATAGTATAGGTTTTCTCGGCCAATTTCGTAAACTTTTCATTCGTATTGATAAGCGGTTCATTCAAATTCGCAGAAGGCTTACAACTGCCGTTCAAAATTGTAGTTCCTTCATTCTATTTAGCTATTCGCTCAAGTGATTTAGCACTTATAGCATTCAATTCAAAAAGCACGCTATTAGCATTCAAATTCGCCAAAGGAATTCACGGAAGGCGGTATTACGTAATCACGAATTTCCTCGCTTTAAATTGAATGACAATTTTATGAAATAGAAACGCGTTTTAAATCGAATGCAAACAAAATGTTTTCGAATGATCGTTAAATGAATTCAAATGCTAAAAAACGAATTTGAACTACAAAATACAGCTGCGGTGACAAAATCGGCGAAATTGAATGCACACAAAATTAATTTGTGTGGCCAATTGACCGAGAAATCCTATATAACATTATTTGACCATAGAATGTTCACGCATCACTCAGTGGATGAATTATATCGGATCATTGATATACATAATTGTATCAACCCTTAATCATGTTAATGCGTCATTTTTTGCACGGGTCAACAAAGCTACTTGATCCCATTAAACCTAATCATTTGCATTATGTATTTTCATATTTACCGTATTGGGAATTATTTTCATTGACTGGTTGGTATTTATATCGCAGTCTCTATTTGGAGTATTATGGTTAACTTGCACCATTTGTTACCAATAGATTTTACATAGGAATGACTATAAGTCGGTACTTATATAGGTATACATACATGTATTATATTATTGATGATTGTACTTTAATATTATAGGACGAACACATAGTTATAATTACATATCTTTTGTTCTTCTTTTTTTCTCGTTAGGGCGGCTGTACATAATTATGATTTGTATAAGATAAGTTGTATTTCTACTTTGTATAAAATACATTTAATATCGATCATTGTAATAATAGGAATTATGGTTTTTGTCATTGTATTACACTATGAGTTTTTAGTTTTAAATTTAATACCACATTTTGGAAAAATATATACATCATTCTACATTTTTAGGCTCTCTCTTTTGTATATTCTAAGGTTCGAATTAGTGCGAGTATTGTAGTTAATCAAACATGCGATTCATAATAATTAAAAAATAACCTTAATTATTATTATATTTTTTTTGGTAAAGTCCTTTGCACATTAAATATGTTGTACATCTACTTTTTGTATATCTTGAATATTGATAATTGTGATAATACGAATTAGGATTGCTTTTTGTACTGCACTATGACTAGTTGACTACTGAATTTGGAATTTAATATATCCACTTGTTTTTATATAGGCTAATACAAACAATGTACTTGTTATGTTAAAATTAATAGGCTCTCTCTTGTATACATTTCAATGATATAATTATTGTTGCGCGTGCGTGCGCGTGTTTGTGTGTGTTTGTGTGTGTGTGTGTGTGTGTGTGTGTGTGTGTGTGTGTGTGTGTGTATGTGCGTGTGTGTGTGTGTGTGTGTGTGTGTGTGTGTGTGTGTGTGTGTGTGTGACTATGTGTGCATCCAAATGGGGGTATGCCACACCTCAAGTTATGTTCTTGGGTTCTTGTTTTGCAAAATCTATTCAAAACATTATTTGTTTCCATAATTCTGTTTTTAATTTGTCATAATGATATACAAGCAGCATTATGTATTTATTGTAATTTCTTGTCTTATAATTATCAGACTAAAAGCAAAGTAGGCTAAAGCAGGATTCCTTGCTACGCCCTCAGATAAAAGCCAAACAAATACTAGAACATAGCCCACCCAACCAAACACACACTGGAAGCCAATGTGTCTCCCATTTTTATTTGCATGAAAGTGGCTAGGGGGGGGGAGGGGCACTCCCAACATGACTGGCTACGCACCCGCATACAAACAAAAAAGTGTCGAAAGGTATCATTTTTAGCGTTATGGCGTCGTCAACGTTTTCCTTTAAAAACGGATGGTTTTCAGCATAACGCCAATCAGAGGTGTAAACTTACAATGGTGCGATACGCAATTTAGGGTCCAAGAGTTTGATGGACATGCACTGGTGGGGTGGTTGGCACTTTTATATGAGAGATCGACCCCCTGCATGGGGGGCCCCTGCACTCTAAAAAATAACTAGTCAAAATGACCAGAAACCTAGTCAGCCGGGCACCTGCACTATTTCTAGTCAAAATGATCCGGAATATCTAGTCAAATACATTGATGTTTTCATTTAATATTGTCTTTGTATACAGAAAAATATTTAAAAATTATACTCAATAGCATTTTCACGTTATTGAGCATAATTCTTAAATATTGTCCTGTATACAAAGGCAAAACAAAATTAGAACATCAATGTATTTTACTAGATTTCTGGATCATTTTGACTAGAAATAGTGCAGGTGCCCGGCTGACTATGTTTCTGGTAATTTTGACTAGTTATTTGTTAGTGTGTGGAACTCTGCAGTGTCAATTTATTGTATCTGCTAGTACTGTACTACTACTAGTATCTACGATAACTTTGGGTTGGGGGTGGGGGCCCACCCCCAGGCCCCATTCATATCTGGGAAAGTTTTGCTGCCACACCTCCAACCACACCTCCAAGCAACCACGCCCACTTTATGCCGTGATCGATATCGTTATATCGATCGTGTCAATTTAAATGATATCGATACCACTGCACCTAGTATCTATCGGGTGGAATTGAAACTGAAAGCGAAAATGCTAGCTAAAACGTCCTTATTTCTTCGGAATGCTAGAGCTACTCCGACAGTTGCATCTAGATTTCTAGAATGTCGTCAACAGCAAGACGTGCATGGTAAGCTTCAAATTCTCATTTGTTGTTTTATTTTCGCAAATTCTGATTCTTTTCTACAGCACTTACCGATTATGTTTCTTTCTTTTGTACAGCCCCATACGTTGTCTTCTGTGTAAGCGAGGAATGCCCGTCGCGTCGTTAACTGCCCAAACAAAATTGGTTTGGTTTGGTGATCATGCTTTTCCACTTGTTCATGTTCTCGTAAAAGAATAACCATAAGAATACCTTACAACAATATTTTACTTTGGTCATTGTCATGAACATTATTAAGCTTTATTTTGAGAAGTGAAACTTTGTCTGCGATTCATTCAACAAATTTGAATGATATTGAATCAATATAATTGATTGAGTATTGTCTATTCTGCTATGCCTATGCCTATTGACTTTTGTCTATTGACTTTGTGAATTATCATTTAATAAACCTATTTTGTGTTCTTTCTAGGTATGGAAAGTGAGCATATAATGCATGACATGTTCATTATAATTGTATGTCAAAAGGAGCAGAGCTTTCATTTCAAACCTAGGTTCTTTATTGAGGCAAAGGCAAAGCCAAAGGACAGTTTTTGATGAGAAGTCAACAATTATAATAATAATAATAATAAAATATTTATATAGCACAAAATATGAACACATCTCTATGCGCTTCACAATTAATTCACAAATTATTACAAAATTTACCTTTATATAAATTATAATAATTTAATTAATTTTAAACCTAAGTAATTAAACTAAACAAATAATCAAATAAACAACAAACGCTACAAAATATACTTAGTCTTAGTAAGTTAGGAACAATATTGGGCATTTAAGGGGAGAGCATAAATGTTTGAAGTACGTTTGAGATTATGTTTGAATTATATACAAGGACTGTCTTGAGAGAGTGCCATGGCATGGGCGGATGCCTAACATTAACAAGACCATTTACAATACATTGTAGATGTGGGCAGATGGGCCCCCTATACTATAGCCTTATATGATAATGAGCAGGTTTCCCATAATACTGATTTCCTTATTATTGGCATGAATACAAACGTTTTTGTTAATTAAATTAACTAAGTAACTCAATTTTTCTATTAAAGATAACCTTGGTGTAATTAATCACAATATTGGCTCGTTTTTTTGACAATTCATAGAATTATTTAGGGGTTAATCATGAAAGATCATTAAGGTTTCTATTTTCAGCGAAAATAAGTATTTGAAAATTTGTTTTTGGAGAGTCAAATTTGAAATATTTTGTTTTTAATTGCTTATAAATTATGTTTTTTTCTGTTTCTCTTTCTCTTTTACCAATTTGGATGTGGTGTCTACTAATTAGCTAAAAGAATGGTGAGTATTAAGTTCATTTGTTAGTCTCCTAATAAATTGTTATGTATGACTAGGCAAGTGCCCTGATGTCACGATGTCTCCTCTGTAGGCTGTCATCAAAGTACAGTTTCATCAATTAATAACATTTTAATATTCTACAAGTAAAGGCTTAAATTGAATTATGCAACATATATTCTGATTATTGCTAATGCTCAACACCCAGGCTTCGAAAGTAGCTCCAGTCACCCATACCACATTCTGCTATGGATTGGTCATACTACCTAGTATGAGCATTTACATTGTAGATGTGGCTCCAGTAAGGCCAAAACAAATCAATTGTTGGATTGGCGTAACCCGCCCGACCCTAAAAATACCGCCGACCCTAAAGGTTTTTTCTGATTTTTTTTTTTTTTTTTATAAAAAAAAATTGAAAAAATGTTTTTAAAATTTTTTGTTTGTATTTATTTATTTATTTTTTTGAGATACCCCGGTATGTGTTATTTGTGTATTTGTGCAAATCCTGAAGAAAAAAAAAGAGAAAAAAAAAAAAAGAAAAAAAACCCTACCTACCTACCTACCCTAAGGCAAAATAAAAAAAAAAAAACATGTTTAGCGTCCTGCTCTTTTGAAAAAAGGAAGGAGGAGGCCCTTTTTTTTTCTTCTTTTTTTTCAAAATGGCCGACTTTTTTCAAACTGGCCGACTTTTTTCAAACTGGCCGACTTTTTTCAAAATGGCCGACTGACCCATTTATCCAAAATAACGAATGAGTCTATATTAAAAGTACGATCTTTTTCAAAATCATTTTTTCCCCAAAAAAAATCACGAAATTTACATTTTTTTCTCGGATTTTTCACACAAAAAAAAGAAAAAAAGAAAAAGCAGGCGGCCTCCAAAAAGGAAGCGGGCAGGGACGCTAAACATGTTTTTTTTTTTATTTTGCCTAATGTTTGGTTGCCCGTAACTCCAATCCAACAATTTATTTGTTTTGGCCTAAGGTTTAGGCAATATGGATGCCTATCATGGCCCAACAAAACGATCATCATTGAGTTACTGAGATCATCTACAAAGGTACAATGTAACCTGGTTCATTGATTATTATAATTAGCATTTATTCTATTTCATTAAAATAAATGGGAAAGTTTAGATTTGTACAACTTATAAAGTCTCTTGAAAGTACACATTGTGGCTCCCATACCATCGGCAACTTATATGAATTATGCATCTCAGCCAGCATGGGAAGAAAATGAGTGAACAAATACATCGGGCTCAAGGTCGCCCCCTAGTGCCCAAAAGGAACCCCTAAAAGTAGAGAGACAGAATTTTTCATCTAGAGTTGATGAGATTGATGTAAAGCAATTTCAGACTTGAAATGTACACCCCCAAACATTTAACAATTTTCACTGGCAGATATAAGCAATCAAATATTTCACTGTTCTTCTTCCAGGCCTCTATGGCTCCAGTGGGGTTCATTGGTCTTGGCAACATGGGTGCCCACATGGCCAAGAACCTCATCAACAAGGGCTTTCCCATTATCATCAACGACATCTATCCTGAGGCAGTGGCCGAGGTCGCCGACCTTGGCGCCAGTGTGGCCGACACCCCTGCCGAGGTGGCTGAGAAGGCAGACAGAATCATCACTATGCTGCCCTCGACCCCCAACGTGTTGGAGGTGTATGCGGGAGAAAATGGCATTCTATCGTGAGTTGACATTCAGCATTATATGTTGCATTAGCTAGCCTTTGTTGCCTGGGCTGGAATTAACTCAAATCACCAACTTGTTTCTAATGCAGGAGTAAATCTCCTATAAAAAAAAGGACAGTACTTTATTATGCTCATCACCAAGCAAAATGAAAGTGTTTTTTTTAATTATGCAATATGCTTGCAACCACATCTTTTAGTTTCCAGAATATGTCTTTTTTGTTTTCCTGTTCAAGATGATTTGATTTGATTTGATAGATCCCCCATTTAGGTGAGGACCATCCTCTGTGAAATAAGAAAGTTTGCCATAATATGTCGGCCTATCCATTTTCAGAATTCAATATTGCAGGCACCCAATTATTGTTTCATGAAAGATACTTGTATTGGGGTTAAATTCCCACTCAAATCTGCCTGTGATTCAAACAAATGACAATTTCTGGCAAAAGACAAATAATGATTAATTATTTGTTTAATTTAATTACCAAATGTAATCTTTCCATTCAGTAAGCTGTGAATAATTTCAATCCATAGAGAGTTGCATTTGTACATACAAACTAACTTATAGTATAGTGGTGACCTAAGAGTTAAAGGGTACCAGCACCCAAAAGTAATATTCTTATAAATGAAAGGTAACATCTTTAGTAGTCCATTCCATTAACAAGTTCAGAAAAATATGTTTCCAGAAAGAAACAAAATAATTGGAAAACGCATCACCATACTACAACATGTGTATATGGGTCTGCATGTACGAAGACTACAGGGTCTTTGTCCAGAGCGAATGAAAAGTCTGGGATTCTATTGTCTCCAAACGTACGCGTGAATAGAATTGGCGCCATCGCAACTGTTTGGCGAGTACGGAACCAGGAAATAATAGTGGTTCCGTAATTGGTGGTAATGAATTGCATTGTTTATGAATAACACAACCCTTTGCAAAATGTTGGGTATCTATTTGACATCACAAAAGGGTACCAAAACTTATAATTATGTGTTGTTCTTTGCCTGGTGGTCCCCTTTAACAATAAAAGTGGCCACTGTAGACAGGTAAGCTCTATTGACATATTTCACATTGGTACTTCTGCATGGGTTTCTTTGGATGGCCACTGTAGGCAGATTGGCTGCTATAGACAGGTTTTATTGTATGTGAACCAGCGAAAAAATTAATATTTTTATTTCGGGGGCTCCATTTTCGGGGGCTACTTTTCCAACTTTCGGGGGCTACAAATTTCTGGGCTCTTTTTCGAATTTCAGGGGCTACTAATAAGCTATAATGCTGTAAGTGATCATTTTATAAGCATTTGATCACAATCCAAACAGAAAAATCCCGAAAATCCCCCCCCCAAAAAAAAAAAAAAAAAAAAACTTTTTTTTTTTGTTTTTTTCCGGGGGCAAATTTTTTTTTTTCGGGGGCGAATTTGGGCATTTCGGGGGCGAATTCGCCCGCCGCCCCCGTGTATTTTTTTCGCTGATGTGAACATGTATGTAGACTTCTCTTTTATTTGTATCTGTTTTCTTGTTTGGATGTTTAGGACGGTAAAGAGTGGAACCCTTCTGATAGACAGCAGTACCATAGACCCTGCAGTGTCCAAGGATGTAGCAATTCTGGCCGAGAAGAAGGGAGCCACTTTCATGGACGCTCCAGTATCTGGAGGTATATTTAGATTATAATGTAAAGCGCTTATAGATGATATTGTATCATATTAGGCCCTATATAAATTAAACCTAGTATTATTATTATATTCACGAGTATTGAAAAGGGTTTCAGGGATGGACAGCCATCACAAGAGCTTTCTAGCTCAGTTGGTAAAGGCAATCCGGAGGTCTTGGGTTCTAGCTCAGTTGGTAAAGGCAATCCGGAGGTCTTGGGTTCTAGCTCAGTTGGTAAAGGCAATCCGGAGGTCTTGGGTTCTAGCTCAGTTGGTAAAGGCAATCCGGAGGTCTTGGGTTCCAGCTCAGTTGGTAAAGGCAATCCGGAGATCTTGGGTTCCAGCTCAGTTGGTAAAGGCAATCCGGAGGTCTTGGGTTCTAGCTCAGTTGGTAAAGGCAATCCGGAGGTCTTGGGTTCTAGCTCAGTTGGTAAAGGCAATCCGGAGGTCTTGGGTTCTAGCTCAGTTGGTAAAGGCAATCCGGAGGTCTTGGGTTCTAGCTCAGTTGGTAAAGGCAATCCGGAGGTCTTGGGTTCTAGCTCAGTTGGTAAAGGCAATCCGGAGGTCTTGGGTTCTAGCTCAGTTGGTAAAGGCAATCCGGAGGTCTTGGATTCTAGCTCAGTTGGTAAAGGCAATCCGGAGGTCTTGGGTTCTAGCTCAGTTGGTAAAGGCAATCCGGAGGTCTTGGGTTCTAGCTCAGTTGGTAAAGGCAATCCGGAGGTCTTGGGTTCGAATCCTGGGGAAACCCAATTTACTTCGCTTATGTCATTTATATTCACAGTAAACAGGGACTCTACCAGAATAACTTGGGTTTACTCATAACCTTCAAAATATCAATTCAAATCTCTCGTACTGTGTTATAATCTTGATCAAGTTATTATTTTTCTCAATCATTATTATGACTGTGTTTCACTATGATAGATGTTAGAAAGTCAAGGTATGCCAGTACGAAGACTTTCCTTACCATTTGCAAGAAATTAACTTTTTGGCCTCGTGGCCCAGTCGGGCAAGTAAAATCATGACTTGTCCATCATAGTGTCCAAAAACCTGAATCCGGTGGCCCCAAACAAAGAAAAACAAGAAGCATTTTGTTATATTTAGTTGCCCGTTCAGTTCAGTAGCATTTAGCAATAGTGAAATATGTTGGTCCGAAGCTAATTTTTAGTGGCCCTGGGTCTCTTGAATTAGCAATTGTCACTCTGTAAAGTTATTGCAATCAGTTCTTGCTTATATGGATCTAATAACATTGTCAAAATCATCAAATCTGACTTTAAACACATTATTCAGTGGACTTTTATCAAGCATTCATCACGTTTTGGACATGTCAACAAAGTTACTAGATCCATTTAAGAGCTATTTTCCTGTCCATTCCCAGGTGTAATTGCTGCGAGAGATGGGATCCTGACGTTCATGGTTGGAGGGAAATCGCAGGAGTTCCCTGCTGCAGAGGAGCTTCTACTACACATGGGCAAGAAGGTGTGGCACACAGGAGATGTTGGCACAGGAGAGGTATGTGATGACACACGCGGTACCCCGGGGTACCGTGTTGTGTAGCGCCATCTTGTGTCCACTCGAAGCACAACCGTATTGCGTTGTGTATGCAGTGCAGCGCGCGATTGTATGCACGCTATACCCTGGTACAGCCCTAAAAAATAAATAATTAATTAAACAAAATGGCGGATATTCGTTTGGTACCCCAGGGTACCATTTATGTCATCATGTTAATATTTTAACCCATTGCCTACAAAGTAAAATAATATCCATATACTTGAAAAGTTCCTCGTTATAACGTGGATTAGTGGACCATGGGGCCATGAGAGTTAAGCCCGGCGCAGACAGAGCCGACTCGACCCGATCCGACTGGTTTTCAGTCGGAACAGCTCAGTATGCATTGCCTCTCAACTCCCATTTTTGCCAGTCGAGAGCTAGTCAGAAGTCATTTGGGGCCGATTCAACATTTTGAATCTGCTCCGACTGATTGGGCCCAACTGTAGCCTGGCTGAAATCCTGTTGGATCGGGTAGAGTCAGCTCTGTCTGCGCCGGGCTTAACCTAACCTGGGTTTATGTTTGTGTTTTGGAGACATTTTATGAGAATTTTGATAATTCACAATTAACACTAGTTAGCAATTATAAGTCTGTAGATGAAGACTATTTGTATAGTTCTCATGAATATTATGATATCGAATAGGTGACCAGTGAATAATTTATTGATATAGTCAGCTAGTGCAATCGCAGGCATTTCATGTCAAATTGTTGAATGAGAAAATTAATTATGGGAATAATTTGGTTGTTAATTTGTCTTGTTTCTAATTACTGTTAAAAACTTTCTTTGTGTATTTCTTCCTTTTACATTTCGCAGTGTGTTACTTATGAATTAGATATCCACTAGCAAGCCAATGGCTTTTAACAAATCTTCTAATGCTTGCATGTCAAATATAATAATGTTTTTGATGTATGGCACCTAATATGGGCATTGCCAGACAGAGATTTTGTTTTTGTTTATGTTCCTCCCTCTGCACCTCAGAATAGTTAAATAAATTAATGGTGCACAATTATTACTATTATATGAATCATCCCTATGGTACTACGCACTTCACATTATGAGTTGTTTAGTGCATTTTTGGTCCTTTCTCAATGCTTGCAGGCAGCCAAGATCTGCAATAATATGATGCTGGCCATCTCCATGATTGGGACGTCAGAGGTTATGAATTTAGGAATGAGGTAAGAACAGAGAAATACATCTCTTTCCTTTGTTTAAAGTGATCCATTAACTTCTTAAGATTTGTCCAAAAGTGATATTTGAGACGTCGATCATATACTAATATCAGCGTAAGACCCTTCCGAATAATGTGCCAACCTTTTGTAGAAAAAAAAAACACTTAGTGAAAAAAGTTAAAATTAATGTAAGATTTTATCCAGATTTTTCATGTGAAGTATCCAAATTTGGATGCTATGAATGATCAAACTATCCAAATTCGAACACTGTTGACTCCCATCGCAAAAAAGACTCTAAAGCGTACTAGGACACTTTCAATTTTAATCTTAAATCTCTCCATAATTAGGGAGACATTTACAAATCTAAACCCATGTCATTATTCTGTTACCATAAGGCAGACAACAAGGTACAAGAGAAGTGGGAAAGTGCCAAGTGATTTTAGTTGAATTTGACAAAGTTAATGGATCACTTTAATTCAAGGGATCGACAATAGCTGTAAGATATTCGCCGATGGCGGAGCTATATTACTTTGGTTGTGCTGCCTACTTCCGGTACAGGCGCGCGTGAATAGCTTTCCTATTGAAATTAGCCAAAATCACGATGTGTCGTTTTTAAGAACGGGTCTAAAAGTGATTCAAACATTGATTTAAATCACAGTTTAGATAAAAAGTTTTTTTTTTTCCGTTGCGGATGAAATGATCAAAATTAGCCGGCAAAACTTGATGAATTTTGTGTGTGTAGCTGTAGGATTCGGCGTTCGTGCATAGAAAATGCACGCAGTGTAAAAGACCGGAAGTAGGTAGCACAACCGGAAGCTGGACCCGCTGAACCAATCAGAAACAAGCATTTCATTAATTTCATTCAACGCCCTCTAGCGGCCAAATAGTTATATCTATTGTCGATCCCTCGAATTGCTGATATTGTTCAATATTGGGGGCTTGTCCATTTGCACTTTACATAGTGAACTGGTACATGTATTTAATGTAATGTATGACATCATTTTGAAGCAAGGAGCATGGGCATCAGCATTGTATAGTTGTTGATAATTTATCATAACATAACATTACATGGCAATAACAATAATGACAATAATTGAATAAATGTTATGATATGATGCATTGATAAAAGTGATACATATGTTCAATGATCAGGCAACACATACAATCCTGTACTTGGAAGTGATATGCGTCATCACATTACTATTATATTACATCTATATTATAATTTGAGTAAGGAAATCCTTTGATGTTAAACAAATTTTAGGGTTTTGCACGCCTCGGGCTAAAAAAATTCCACGTGTCATTTGTTCTGACTGCAGATCATTCTAAAGGTTTTCGATTTTTTAAATAAGTTGTTTGAAATCTCGAAATGAAATATAGAAACTCAAAATATTTCCTGAAAGAGGATGGCTCTGGCATGGCAACGGATATTGCATGCATGCTAGCGCTATGACATATTCCGGCCGCGATATGCATGCACAGTACGCGTACGTGCAATTGCAACATACATGCATGCAATAACAAGCGATGGCCTCTCGCATTCACCAGAAGTCATGTCCAAATTGCAATTTGTTGATTATTTGCTGCAGAGAGGGGGGTTCAAGCTATCATTCTGCATGTTTGGTCTACTCCTATAGCTGCGCTCATCTGGACTCCGGTAAGTACCTTATTCAAAATTAATTGTACAATTGTTAATAGAATTATAATATGAGTATGATATTGTCATTGTCATTGTCATTGACAGTGTCAGACGTGTTTAAAAGACTTGGAGACATTATTTATTGGCTAGCCTCCCTATCCTAGCCCAGTTGCAATTATATGAGCCATTACCATTTTGCTAACACTAACAGTGGTCAGAGTCCCAAAGTGGGCATTTGGAAAAAATTGTGTGGTATAATTCTATAAATGATTTATAAATAATGAAGACAGTCACGTTAATTGACCTTTGACCTTCATCTTGACTGTCTAGCTACACTACAGACCTCTACACATTTTGTTGTACAGGTTGTCATAGACTAATCATACAATAAAAACGCTATTATAATTTGTTTTGGTCCTATTTAACTATTTGGACTCTGACCACTGTTAGTGTTAGCAAAATGGTAATATGGCTCATATAATTATAATGGTGCTAGGATAGGGAGGCTAGCCAATAAATAATGTCTCCAAGTCTTTTAAACACATCTGACACTGTCAATGACAATGTCATACTCATATTATAATTCTATTTACAATTGTACAATTAATTTTGAATAAGGTACTTACCAGGGGCGTTGATCACGGGGGGATGGGGGGGGGGGGATATATCCCCCCAATATTTCAGGTGGGGGGGATGGCCTGTATTATCATCCCCCCCCCCCCCCCCCAATATTTGGGGTTCAAAAATATATGATAACATTAGAATTAAGAAGGATCATGGGCGTCGATACTTACGTAATACCCATTCATCAGGGGGGGATGGATGAATAGATCATCCCCCCCTGATGAATGGGTATCAATGACAGATAGACGCCCGTGAGAAGGATTGCCCCCTCTCATGAATGGAAGTTGTTACTATAGTCTTCTTTAAACCACTTTTTGATAATGCAAAACGACCCAAATCCAAAATGTTCCGGGGCTGCGCCCCTAGAACCCCTATTAAGGTTATTTGACCCAGTCCCAGCCCTGTACTCATTAAATAGTTTTATTCAGGACTTAATCTCTCTTGGCAAACTTTCATGCAATCCTGGCCCACTGTGCGTCTGCGCTTCGCTCACTAAAATTGAGCTAACTATTCAATAGGTTATTGTATTTCTGGATATTACAAATCCCAAAGCTTCCGGGGGCTTCGCCCCCTAGTCCCCCAATAAGCTTTCCAATATGGGTATCCCTTGACTTATTCTATTCAGGGTTCCATCATGATGATTGCAATCGACAGTATTTATCTATATATCATACTAAAATTCATCCATACTTGGACAGTGCCCTCATCATAGCAGGAGCTTGCAATGTACACTCAATAATCTTCCAATCTCTAAACAGCTAAATCAAAAGCCAATTAACTAAAGAATAGTTAACTCTATATATTTACATATAGACAACATATTTATATCTGGATATTACAAATCACAAAGCTTCCGGGGGCTCCGCCCCCTGGACCCCAATAAGCTTAACAATATGGATATCCCATGACTGATGCTATTCAGGGTTCCATCAAAATGCTTGCAAATATGTATCTATCAGGATAAAGTTCATATTGGACATAGCCCAGCTCATAACATACTGCTTGCAATGTACACTTAACAATCTTCCAATTTCTAAACAGCTGAATTCAAATGCTTTGGGGCCCCTAACCCTCGCCCCCCCCCCCCCCCCAGCCATAAAAACCCGGGGACGCTGCTGGGTTGTCGCTTCGCTCCCTCGTCAGAGATGATCAAAATGACGAATCATCCCCCCCCCCCCCCCCAATGGCGAGAAGAAATCGACGCCCTTGGTACTTACCACAGTCCAGATGAGCGCAGCTATAAACACATGTGCCATTCAAAAATAAAAATGGATGGAATATCAAACAGCATTGTTTCATAAACCATAATCAATGCATTCAGCCATGTGCTGTTTCACAACAATGTACAGGCACGCACAATGTCTTGTGACTTTTGAATTGGGCCATTTTGTCTTTAATCTGTGTTCATTCAGCCATACATTGATGAATAGGCTATCTCTGATTTTCACACAAAATGTACATAACAAATGTACCAATATTGTGGTCAGATGACATCGTCTCTACATTTAAGAGTTATGAAATTATGAGCAGTTCTTTAGGGGGTAGTTATTTTTTGTATATTGTTTACAATTGTGTGAATGTAGTGTTACCACCTTCAATCAGATTGGCTCATTTAAATAATTTTTCTTTTAGGCAAATTTGAATTTAAAAAACCCACCAAAATGCAAAACAAATACATGATATATTTTCAATATTTTACTCCTTTTTGTTTGGGGGGGGGGGGGGGGGGGGTAAATGCGCTACTTTTAGTATAGACTGAACCTCTTCAAAATACACTTTAACATCAAACTCTTACACATTTATTTTGTGCACACGTGCTATAATTCTGTTTAGGATCACATTCACCAACTTCTTTTGTTTTGTTTTTCCAATCCACCATTGTGTCAACTCTACGTCCTTTCAACACCTTATATCGCTCACACAAAGCGAAAGGCCGCCGAAGGCGGCCCTTTCGCGAGTATTAGTAATATGACTATCATGATCACTTATTATATTATGACAACATTCTGTTTTGTATATAGGTTGGGCCTTGACAAGAAGATTCTTGCAGACATTCTTAGTACGAGCACTGGGCGCTGCTGGTCAGTGGACACATACAATCCTGTACCAGGCATCATTGAGGGCGTCCCGTCTAGCAACAACTATCAGGGTGGCTTTGGAACAGCTCTCATGGCAAAGGTATTTATATATTTATTTATTTATGTACTCACTCATTCATTCATCGATGTTTGTATCTATCTATAAAGAACTAGAATTTAATCATTCTTTTTATCACTTGTATTTCCTTTAGGATCTTGGATTGTCCAGTGCAGTTCCTCTGGGATCCCTCCACAATCAGATCTCTAACATCAACTGGTCATTCAGTCAATCGTTCAATCAAACAAAGGATTAATAAATCAATGAATCAATTCTTTTAGCATTATTCATTCTCTCTATCACTTGTTTCTTCTTTAGGATCTTGGATTGTCCAGTGCAGCTGCTATCAACACCAAGACCCCCGTCCCTCTAGGAGCCATCAGCAAGCAGATGTCCCACATCAATTGATCATTCAGTCAATTATTCAATCAATCAAACAATAAATCAATGAATCAATCACATGATTATTCATTCTCTCTATCACTTGTAACTTCTTTAGGATCATCCAGTGCAATACCACCAAGACCCCCATCCCTCTAGAATCCCTCAGCAATCAGATGTCCCACATCAATTGATCATTCAGTCAATCATTCATTCAATCAAACAATAAATAAATCATTTAATCATTCATTCTCTCTATCACTTGCATTTCCTCCAGGATCTTGGATTATCCAGTGCAGCTGCTATCAACACCAATACCACCAATACCCCCATCCCTCTAGATATCCTCAGCAACCGGATGTCTCACATCAATCGTTCATTCAATCAATCAATCAATTAAGAAATCATTGAATCAATCATTTAATCATTCATTCTCTCTATCTTTTATTTTCCTTTAGGATCTTGGGTTATCCAGTGCAGCTGCTATCAACACCAAGACCCCCATCCCCCTAGGAGCCCTCAGCAATCAGATCTATCGCCTCATGTGCAACCAGGGATATGCTCTCAAGGACTTCTCATCGGTTTACCAGTTCCTCAAAGAGAGCCAAGGATCATAACAACACACCAACTTTTAAAATGTTAGACCTTAGACTAGTTGACAGAATCTCGTGTTGGGTTTGATATTTCCCTCTTGAATTTAAGCATTGGAAAATATTAATTCCATCAACAACAACAAAACACTGGGGCTACCACTTTTTGGATTTAATATTGCCTATTGATATTTTAAGGGCAACCATTAAAATAAACGGCAAACAAAATTGACTTATGTTTATGAACCCGTTCAGGACTGATTGGTTTTGCTATAACATGTATTCTCCACAGACTTATGCCCAATAATTTTCTGGACCAGTCCTGAATGGGTTAAGTGTGTGATGAAGCAATTGCAATGGTACAGGGGTACTGTATTTGATACAGTATTTCCATTGTAAAGTTTTTGATATTGCCGACCATCCGCCCAAATAATCATTACATAAGAGTAATATATACCTGTTTTACTATAAAAGGTAGTATTGTATTCAAGATGAGGCTATCATCAAATGTGTAAGAATATTTGAAATATTTATAATTTATTTGAGAAACCAAGAGTGGCTGAATAGTAGATCCCTAATTTTCAGAAATGGGGGGGGGGGGGGGGGGGGGTGGGGTTGATGTCAAATGAGTCTCAAATGTGTCGATTATGTAGTCATTATGTATTTCTTTATATGTAGCTTTATGTGGGTAGGAAATGCTTGCAGTGATATACAGTGCAGAACAGAATAAATATCACATTATCTTATTTAATTTTTTTCAATTTTGGTCAGATTATGTCTGCTGAAAACAACATTTGAGTATCAATATCAATCAGCAGCTGAAAGGTTAGATAATCCAATAAGAAATCTTATATCAAGTTTGTATCAATGACAATCCTGAAAGCGTACGATCATCCTTCTTCAAATGGTGTGCTACTCTACCTTGTTTCCTTTATCATGATTTAGTCAATTAAATTGCCCAGATGCGATCACCTTCTATTGTTCAGGCCTATTGTGATAGTCACTATGTCAATACTGTATTATGTATTATGGGGAATCAATCAAGTTTGATATATTTCTGATGGGCATGAAAAATATTGATTTTGAATACAGTTTTGCATTCTTTTTTTTTATAGAGTTTGTTGAATGATGGCCTGTATGATAAGCTGATTACATCGACAGACCTAAATGAGGGGTAGATAATGAGTAGAATAAGTAACATTGCTGTTTGGAACATATGTTTACAGTTCTAAAAATGATATTTTGGTACGATACAGTGAAACCTCATTATAACGAGCACCTCAGGTCCATCGGATTTATTTTATTATATCTGGGCTTAAAATAATAAAATACATAGAACCTGGATCTGTGAAATAGCCTCGCTATATATGAGGTACCTCGTTATTACAGAGTTTGTTATAAAGAAGTTGCACTGTAAGTAATTCCTAATAGACCCCAAGTCTATATTGGGTATCTTTCTCACCAGGTTAAAAACAAGAATACCATATAAGGACCTTGTTCTAACACTAATAAGATAGTGTATGAAATTGAAATCAGTTGAAGATGCTGGTTGAATGTCAATGGAAATAAGATCAACACTATGAATGAATGACAAAACTATTCATATTTTTGTAATTTGTTTTTACTTGTATCATGTTCCCAAATTGTAAAGAAGAAAATAAAATTTATAACATCATAAACAAAACAAAATAATCTTCATTGTGTCTTTATATCTTATCAGTTTATTTACATCACATTCATTGATAATGTTTACATACATACGGCTTGAGCTTGACCATTTTATTGTTTTACATTCAGTATGCATAATTTTGTTTGGGAGTGGTGGGGGTCGAATTAACAGACATATCCTGTATCTTCCCCTCCCAACAAAAAGAATCAATTGCAGATCTGCACCTTTAAATGCAGCACACAAAGTGCACCTTTCCCACTCCCCAGGGAGCAAGTTTCTTATCATAAAATGATCATAAAATAAACAAATCTTCTGACAAGAGCCTTGTGCAAGTCGGCCCACCCTGGAGATCATTACGGGCAGATTTTCAGCTCAGCACCGCTCGCGATACGGCCAAGGTAATAATGCTATAAGCGCTTTGAGACTTGTTTTAAAATGTGACAATCATTATTATTATTATTATGATGTAATTCAGTCCCTGTCCTGTCAGTATTTGCAGTATTCACATAATACTGAACAGATAGCATCAGAGGCATGATACCAGTTCTGTGTAAATGTCCGTCATGTTAATTTCCATAAGTCCATTCATAGTCGAGCAGGCTATCATCAATAAATGCCCTCATTACTAAAATTGAAATATCGCTGGCATGATAAGGGTTGACTTTTAAAGTGGTTTCACAAGTGCAGATTTCAATACAGTGTCCACAGAGTTGTAACATCAAAAAGAGATGGCCCTTTATGCAACGGTCATCAAAGTTGCACTTAAACACCCTGTTGTACAGACAATGTCCATAGAGTATTAGAGTTTTAACATCACTGACATGATCAGGGTTAGCTATTACAATGGTTTCACAAGTGCAGATCTCAATACAGTACATGTTCACAGTGTCCACAGAGTTGCAACATAAAAAAGAGATGACCCTTAATACGCAACAGTCCTGAAGTTGCACATACACACCATGGCATGTTGTACACATAAATGTCCATAGTGTTTTAACATCGCTGGCATGTTTGGGGTTCATTTTTAAAGTGTGCTCACGAGTGCAGATCTCAATACAGTGTACATACATATAAAGTGTCCACAGAGTTGCACTTTATGTTGTACAAACAATGTCCTAGAGTTTGAACATCACTGGCATGATCAGGGTTAGCTTTTACAGTGTCCACAGGGTTGCAACATCGACAAGAGATAACCCTTTGCACAACATTCCTGAAGTTGCACATATACACCATGTTGTACAAACAATGTCCATAGAGTTTGAACGCCACTGGCATGTTTGGAGTTAATTTTACAGCAGTTAAAGCGTAGGTTCCAATACATTGAACATACAATATCCTCATAGTTGCAACATCAAAATGAGATATCCTTTAATATGGAACAGTCATGAAGTTGCACAAACTATGTTAGTTTGAACATCGCTGGCATGTTTGGGGTTAACTTTAAAAGTGCTATAAGTGCAGTCACCACCATTCTGTCAGCAACATCACAACACACTATGCTTCATAACAAACATTGTTCATAAAAGATGACATGGTGAATTTTCCGTACAAGTCACAGAAATCATTGCAATGTCCAATGGCATAGAGTTCATCATCCCTGTCACAAAGTCACCAGTGGGATTTTCAACTTCTGTTATCTCGGTTTCCCCAGCCTCGCTTGTGATCTGCAAATGCATGGGAAATGGGCAAACAAACAATATGGATTCAACATACTTGATACAGGAAAATAAGGAAAACGAAGATATGAATTAAAGTTATATTGTTATATTATTAAAAACAATATAGCCATTTTAGACATTTTTTAGATAACGCTTCCATCATATATACTCAGTGCTCAAAATTAGCGCTGGCCTGAGCTTCTAAATACGAGCCTCGGGCAACACAAACATGTTTAAGTCTAATTTGACATGCCAGGCTTGGCAATCAAAATGGATAGACTTTTAAACTGTCAAAAAAATTGCCACGGCAGTCACGGTGCGGATGAGAAGCCTAGCAGGCCAAAGTAAAACGGGGTGAACGTAACAAAACGTGACAGTACGTAATAGGTCGTAACAAAACTTGGAGGTTGTCCGTAGCAGGACGGGAAAGGACCGTGAGATGTCGGGGAATGTCTTCCCGTCCTACTACGGACAGCCTCCAAGTTTTGTTACGGCCTGTCACGTTTTGTTGCGTTCACCCCGTTTTACTACGGCCTGCTAGGCAAATTTGTTGACAGTTTAAAAATCTGGCCCGGCATACACGGCAGTCACGTTTGCCCATTCCGTCCCCCCTCGTTGTCTCACGTCCATCCCGTTTTGTCCACGGTGGCCTGAAACGGGGCTGCCGTGGCCGCCGGGGACATGGTGTAAACGTAGCATTACTTCAACATTTCAAACTCTTTCCTATTGAATTCCAACATATTTATGAAAATGCTAATTTCATCTCCAGAAGCCAAGGTAATAATGCTCCGAGCACTTTGATACTTTGGTGATAAAGCGCTATATGAAAAATGGATATTATAGATATTCAGTGGGTTAGACCATTTGGTACTTCAACAATAAAGAGAATGCATGTTACACCAAAATTTAATCATCTTTGGTGGGAACCCATTCAGGAATGGTCAAGAAGAAAAAGTAAATGCATAATATACCAAAATAAAATGATCTACTGATCCTTAAGATAAAATTAATGCATATTACCCAAATAAATTGTCTTCCCCGGGTATCTTACCATCCTTCCAGTCGTCCCACTCCCTGGCTTTCTTGAGGGCCACCGGGTCATCAGTCTCCACCTCAATCTCCTTCCTCAACTCGATTTCTTCAATTTCTTCCTGGTCACTCTTCCGGGGTTGGTTCCTGATGGGGGAGAAGCAGACCAAACAAATTGCATGTTAATCAACATCATCTCTTAACCCGTTCACTTCGAGATTCTAAAATCCCCATACACTTTGCACATAGCCCACCCGGTTCCTGTAAGCAACGGGTTAACCAAAACTGACTAATATTATGTTAGTTTTATACTAGTGATGTTATTTGAAAAACAATTGGAAATCCATAAGTAGACATATGCTTTAGGATCAACAGCACACAAGTGTATGGTGGGAGTCTGTCTGATGCATCATGTTTACCAAATGAGAGTCCCATACTTTGTTCATTATCCTGCTATAACAGGATACCCGATATAACAACATAATCTTATGCAAGCCTCCACACTAACATTTGTTTCTACTTGCCCGTTCGGGCAAGCAGAATCATAACTTTTCAATTTTACTTGCCCAAATAGAAAACTTACTTGCCCGCTTACTTCTCTCCTAGTTAAGCAAAAATATTGTTGCCCAGTCGGGCAACCATACTATACCATTTATGAAATTTCACTTGCCCGACATCAATTTTGACTTGCCCCGGGCAACAGGGCAAGTGCTAGTGTTGAGCCCTGCCTTATGTATGTCACTCACTTTGAATCCAGCTGTACCTTTCCCTCTCTGATGGTAGCCCAATGACTACTACTGTGAGATTTAGTCATTCCTATATTACAGTAGAACCTTCTTAACCCATTCTGAACTGATTGATTTTGCTATAACATGTATTCTCCATAGACCTCAGCCCAAGTATTTTGCTATAACATGTATTCTCCATAGACCTCAGCACAAGTATTTTCCGGACCAGTCCCCTGAATGGGTTAAGATATCTGATATAGCACAAACCCTTTATAACATAGTCATTTTGATGGTTCAAGCTCTTTGAATATTCTAATGTTTACCCTGATATAACAAGATACCAGATAAAACAACAATCTTTCTGGTCCCAATATCCTCATTATAACAAGGTTATAAAGCAATGTGTACAATGTACAACTTGGACCCTGATACAATAAACTGGCAGCAAAATGTGCGGGATGTTGCGTAGAAGCTGTGCTGCCGCATACGATATGCCACTCACTGTCCAGAGTCCAGCTGTATCTTGCCCTCTCTGATCTCCTTCTGGTAGTATTCATCCAGCGTCATGGTGGGGATGCTCGGGTAACCAGCACCAAACACTCAACACCATATAACAACTGAATCTTTTTGGTCCCAACATCCTTATATAAACCAGGTTATTAATAATTAAGCAATCAGTTATGCCACTCACTGTCCAGAGTCCAGCTGTATCTTGCCCTCTCTGACCTCCTTCTGGTAGTATTCATCCAGCGTCATGGTGGGGATGCTCGGGTAACCAGCACCAAACACTTGGGCCTGCAGAGCATCTTTGGTCAGGATGAAAGGTTTCAATGGCTGCAAGAAAAACAAATATAGACATATTAATGATATAAATGATATTCACGAGTCATTGACTTTTTATCATCGCCAATGTAATGAAAACATGATTTTTATCACAATCCTCCATCATCATCATTCACCAGGATCGCAACTCATCACAATCATCATCATTCTTCTACTTCGTCTTTGCCATCATAATCATCATCATAATCATGATCATCATTATCATCATAATCATCATCATTAGCATCACCACCATTATCACCATAATCACTATCATCGTCATGTAATCATCATGTTGATGTTGATGAAGATTTTGTTGATGACTACAATGACGATGTTCATCATAATTATCATTTTCATCTTTATTGTGAGTACATTCAATCCTCTTCTGTGTGCATTTGTTTGTAATATAGTACAGATAACAAAACTTTCTCTGTGACAGTAGGGGGATGGGTTCTCAGTCTAACTATTAAACATTTGCCCCCGAATCTTACTAATTTCCTATCATAGGTGACCGTGACGACTTAAAAATCATAACAAAGGTACATGTGAACTCCTATAAAATGAACTACCTTTCTCTGTGGCTGTGGAAGGGGTTGGTTCACACTGACATCTGATCCCGGGGCACCACTTGCTTTCTTCATCTTTGCCATGTGCTGCAGGATCTCCATCTCCTGTTGAATGCTGTCGAGTTGCTCTAGCGCCGTCTGAACCCACTTCTTCAGGACCAGTACGTAGAATTCCCTCTGCAAAAAAAATGGGAGTTGTTCCATTAGATTTTACCTCAATTCACAGTGTTATTCATTCTAATACATGTATACAAACGTAATAAAACCTGTACATTTATATAATATTGACTGGCCTTGAGTGGCATATCAGAAATATTGCATTCGTAGGATCATATTGTACGAGTCGAAGACGAGTGCAATATGATCCTAGCGAATGCAATATTTCTGATATATCACGAAAGAACAAGCCAGTCAATATTATTATTATACATACTACATGTATCTAGAGGAAAACAAAAATAAACACAAACATAATCTTAAACCGTCATGTTCATTGAAGAAGACCAATGCATTAAATTGAATCTCAAATTACTGATTAAACATTTTCAACCCACTAAAGGTAATTTGCGCGTATTATAGCAGAGATGCATAAAGGTATTAATACGTCATAATTAGACACGCGCAAATCCATTCATACGTCATTAATATACGCGCGTATGAATTTGCGCACTTACGCGCTGGATTGAATATTCAACTCCATGGAGGGGTAATATCGTCTGATATTGAATCGCAAATACACATTAGTAGAGCTACATAATACACGTTATGGTAGTAATATCATAACAATAATGACCGCTATGAAAGACAAACTCGAGACGGAAACAAAATACGTGATTTATTGAATTGAAAAACTGGCCTGTATGTGTAATAATAGAATATATAGCATTTTATCACTCTTAATGATTCACTGAGCTTATTGTGACTACTGTGTGTGGTTATTTTTTTTACATATTTATGTATATTTTTAAAGTTGAGAACAAGGGTGCACTTAGTCACTCTTTAAATTGTGATAAATATTCCCAAAAATTGATACAATTATTATCTGAAAGTTAGAGAAGGCTCAGACCTACTTAAACACAAAGGTGTGCAGAATTAACCCGAGATGGACTTTGTACATAGCCCATCCGGTTCCTGTAAGCAATGGGTTAACACCGTTTTCACTCTCACCCGATGGTTTCATACATGTACTTACTTGCGCTTCATCGTCCCTATTCGAGATGACATCCCACGTGCCAAAGCCTGCCAGCTTGCTCTCCAACTCTTTTGCCTCTTTGTACTTGCGAATCTTGGCGTCTCTGTTGCTCTGCATAGCAGCAAGGTCTGGCTTGCCCCCGCCCCTGGGAGGCCCCTGGAGGGATGTGCACTCTGGGGAGGGGTCCTCTGGAATTTCCTGTAGTTGTAGAGTGTGAATACTCAAAGTTAAGTCATGCCTCCACATCTGTACTGGCCCATTTGGGTAAGTAAAATCACAAATTTTACTTGCCCTGCAACAGAAAATATACTTGCCCACACATCACATTCTTCTCTCTCCTCGTAGTTTAACAATGATTATTTCTGTCTAGGACAGCCCTTTATCGTCACCTTATGAGAGACGCAGCCTTGGTTCGAAACCAGGCAGATCAGTGCATAGAGGAGAGCTCTAAACACAAGACCAGATCATCCCTTAGTCTGTAAATAAGTTTTGGCTTAACCTCTTTGGTGATCCCATAGTCCCTACACCTCTCGAGGTAATCCCTTAAGTACACATAGTCAGACCAAAGTGAAATGAATTTCTGGCCCTGCCTGGACCAGGAGATCTGCCCTATTTTTGAGCTAGCATAATAAGTTGTAGCTTTACCTCTTTGGTGACTCCATAGTCCCTACACCTCTTGAAGTAATCCCTGAAGTAAGCCTTGCTCCTCTCAACTACTTCCAGTCTCTCTTCTCCCATCAACCTCAGGGTCAAATCTCCAAGCAGGGCGGGCAAGAGAAGGTACCTTCAAGCAACAAAATAATAATAAAATTAGTAATATATGGTTATTGCGCTATTCATGTGACTTGTGAGTATCATAATACTTTATAATAATACTATATTACCCCGGTCAACAGATACTGCAATTATTCCTGCACACAGAGTGCACATTTTCCACCCCCTAGGTGGCATTCCAGTAACGAGAGTAAAATTATTTTTTAAAATAACAATGGCATTATCGATTTAGGGAAAGTATCTCTCCAAGGTTCGAGGCAAACCCAAATGTCACTTTTCCTTCTGTTTCTATTGTGAAACACCCCCGAACTAAAGTTCCAAGTTGGACTTTAAGTTATGGTAGGCCCTTGGAATAAAACACATTCAAAAGCAAAATTGGTTAATATTTGAAATTTTAAGAAATTTGCCATCAAGAATATGAAATCTCCTTGGTGATAGAAAATAGTTATGACTTTTGACTTTTAACTGAATGTTATGCAGTGTTTCAATACTAGTAAACAATTTCACATTCCAAAATTGTAAGTCCAACTTTGAGTTAAAATTCAACTAAAATCTATGTGAAACACCCTCCTGGAATAGGCAGACTCGCCCATTTCTAAATATAATTAAATTTGTCTGAAAACAACAAATCAATGAAAGATGTAGAAGATTCACCTGAGGTGAGCCGTCGGACATTCCTCCAGTTCTTCATTGCGGCTGAAGAGGTCAAGCTGACTGACCATTACCGTGGCTTGTTCCAGATGACCTATAGCTCTCTGGACTTTTTCCTATCAAAAGATCATGAAGAAAAAATTATTCCAAAAACCTTGGCATTGACTTTGTTCAACATATATCATTGCTGTTGAAAGTAAAGCACAGTATGATGAATTTAGTAATTTACTAATGATTGATGGCACGCATACTGAGACAAACTACATTCATGATTTGGTTCCAACTGAAAGTTTTTCCGAGCATTAATTTATCTAAAAGATTAAGCAAAGCATTGGATTCTAGTGGGACTTGAACTCAAGATTGCTAGACTTGTGCTTTATGCAATGCGATTCTGTATAGTGTATGATATGAACGAACAGTATTGGCAAGGACAGCCGGTGTCATCGTATGACCATTTACTAAGTATGGACAACTTGGACAAGTATTATAACTTCGCACAACATATCGGCGATACGCACAAATTTGAACACGTATACAGCGACGGAAATTAAGCACACATTACTTATTAATGTACCAAAAAATTAGCAAACAAAGATCAACATTTCTTGAGAAGAAAACTCATTCTTTGTGGTATTTTTCGTAATCACAACTTTGGTGTTGAAACAAAATTATCAGATTATGGAGGAAGAATCAGCAAATTAAATTGAAATCCTTCCAGTGGAGCAGATTTGTTGTTATCGAAAGGCTGCTCGAAATGCTCCTTTATTCAGCCTTCCCTTCATGCATGTTAAGTCAATGACAATGACAATGGTGGCGCAAAGTTTCAAGACTACTGACTGTACTTGGAGATGAATTTCTTGTTGATATGACCGTGGTTACGGAATCGGACCAATATATCAGTTTATCACATGAATTGTGAGTTTAAAATGTAAAAAATGTTTTGATACATCAAATCCTCATTCAATAGGGAGTATAAGGCATGTTTCAATGAGATTTCTGTAATTTTGTTGATCCTAAGCCACTTTGAATTTTTTTGTCATTTTCATGCACAAAGTTTCATACACCTTGTCACCTTCATAGATGTGATCATACATTACAGTAGTGTAATAGTGATCATACATACTTGAGGTTTTTTATGTCTTAAATTTTTTATAATTAAAGGTAATGACAGTAGTGGGAAATGCCCGACACACATACAAATGAAATGTACGCTCTTATTACCAACCATGTGAAAGAATATAATTTTACTAATATGGGATTATACAAATTTGGCCAGGAAACCACCTACTAATTGATATATTTGCAAAATTATAAAGTGATTTACTGTAAATCGTACCGCCAACCACATCTACAAAGTATATGGTCCACTCAGGTCGACCATTTACGCGCAATATATGGTAATACACGGGAGATTACCATACTGCCTATTCATATACTGTACCGTTATCAGTTGAACGTTGTGTGTTAGGATGCATCGGTAATGAAAACAGACGGGAAATAATCCTTTTTTTTCTACATTTTGCAATCTTCTAAACAACAAAGTCGGTAATTATTATCAAAGTATATGACTTAGGAATCACATAAACAAAAGTTTTTTTGAATTTGCTGGTAAATTTAGGGAGAAATCGGCCGACAAAAATTGTTTATGCTTTGGATAGTGCAGCAGGCGGAAGAGGTTGATCTCCACACAATGCTACTGTAATGTACCTATGTGTGCCGCCAACGCCGAATCGCGCATACGCTAAGTGCAAAAGACCTTACGTGGTCTCCACGTGTTCTGGTATGCGGTCTTGTCAATATCTCCAGCCCAGCGCTAGCGGCGCGGACAGTCATGACAGTGCGAACGTTCGGTGGATTTATCAATTTCACGGGCAGCCTTAGGATTTCTTCCGATTTTTCTGCACAACGATGCTTAGGTTCGGATTTTACCACACATGCCCTTTTTATAAACTTATTCAACAATATTGATTAATTAGTTGCTAATGAATAATCTAGATGTTTTTCGGTATCTTTCCCAAAAGTAAACTGGACCCGGGGGGGCACTCGAATTATTTTTTGACGGGGGTGTGCCGCACGGAAATCTGAAATAGGGGTCTTAAGCGCGGACTACAAGCACAAAATATAGGGTCTTTGGAGCTACAAAAACCCTGAAACGGGAGTTAAGGGGGAGCAGACTAAAACTACCAAATACGGGCAAAATACATGAACTTGGAGCTACCAAAGACCTACGGAAGCCCTTAAATGGTGGTCAAGGAGATGACTAAAGAAGAATAATGGACTTGAGGCTACTCAACTACACATCTACACTGTAAGATGGTTCTGTATATATACATACAGTAACCATTTACCTTACACTAGTGCTTATCGTGGTCGAAGCTACCTTTCCGATTTTTCTCTCTCACATACCTTCTCTTTCTCACTTCTTTTGCGCTCCAGCTATATATAAATGCATAGTGCAACTTTTGATCATTTTTTATTATACAAATTTTAATCAAAATACGTTCTGCTATGCTCACCAAATCTGCATTTTCAGCGGCAAAATTTTGGTGAGTCCGTCTTCCTTCGGGAATTGGCAGGAAAAGGCCGACTGTACACGCGCCAGCTATGGCTGGCTATGGCATAACCATGTAAACATGTGATAACATGTAAACATGAAAGTTCGTTCAACTAGTCTTTTACAAGGCGTAATCATTTAGTCACATGAATGTATGTTGGTAGCAGAGCGTGATGACATTGGTTCACATAATTACGGCGTTAATAGTCAACGTCTTGATGGAAGATCAACATCCGATCTCGAATGGTCGACACTCGAAGAGAGTGCACAGTAGCAGCGTCACGTAACTAAACATCGCTATGCAATGCATTGTGTCGCATGTACGTAATTGCAGCGTAGCGAGCGCACTCGGACACGAACCAGAAAAAACCGAGTCGCCATTACAACACAGTCAGCATGCTAGAAACGGGCATTTACGTTGACGTTAACGCAAAATGAACTAAATTTACACATTTTGGACAAGAATTTTCATTTTGAAAGTTCCATCTGGAGTGAAATGGTGAGTTAATGCATAAAACAAATATATTAGCGCCTGATTGTGATCGATAATGGTGATGATGCTGCTTACTGAAGTAGCATGATTTTGTGTAAGATGTGGTGCATGTCAACAGCACGTTCGAACACGTAAGTGAATGGCGATGAGTGTATGTGTGCTCAACTACCTAGCCAAGTCATTCCGGGGATCTATGGAGCGGCAATTTTTGAAAATCGGGTATCTTTAGAGCGGCAATCGGGTGTGAAAACGGGGTTCTTTTAAGCGGCACATACCCGTCTCACATTATACATGAGTGCCCCCCCCCCCCCCCCCCCCCCCCCGGGAAACTGGAGTGGTAAAACACTGGTATTGGGTCATTCCATGTCAAATCACCCAATGGATTTCATCGTACCCCCTTCAAATTTGTTCATATTTGGTATGTATGATATTTCAACCTTTCAAAGCGCAAATATTTAAGTTTTATCCCAATCCGCCCAACGGTTTTGGCGCTATGGGCGATTCTTTGGGGGTAGTTTTGTCAAAAATGGGCGTGGGCACCGTTTTTCAAATCGCCATTGTCCATTAACCGTTGGGTCAATTTATTTTTTAATGGTGTCATTGGACTGGAGATGTTATATGCAATCCATTTATGCCATTTGTTTTCATGCATGAGCGAGTTTGGATACGATAACCTTTGACCTTAGGCTTCAACCTTCCGTTTTACCTCGTGGATCAAATAATTTTGAGAATTTTTTTGGCTTAAATCTTGGCTTGATATAATATCTACAACATATGAAAGAATTGGAGATGTATTATTTCTTGTTTTTTCTACAGCCTTGTTTTAAGTTTGCAAATTTCATGTAAAATTGAATTATTTTAGACCTACACCCATGTCCAAGAATTCTATAGGGGTGTATTGTATGAAAAAGACCTTTTCAAAGTCAGGATTAGAGCCTATTCACACTCTGGCTCACCACTGTTAAATAGACCTGCTAATCCCCATACAATAGCAATCCAGACAAATGACATTCTAATGATACCACATGTTTCCAACCTGACAATGGCCATGTTGCAGGAAGAGATAAATCAATTGTGAGTCAGATCAAATGTTCTAAATGCACAAATCTGATTGGTTGAAACACAGAAAATGCTCTCTGCAACAGGGCCTAGGTGGAGATGTTTTCTTGAATAAAACCTTTCAAGTTCAAATTATTGCAAACTTGTACATCATCAATTATGAAAGCAAATATCTACAGGTATCCCTTTTCAATTAATTTAATGTTTCTATGCAACAGCAATTCATGCAATAGTAACATGATTTGCAATTGTAAACATTCAACCCTGATTATTTCCAACTAAACCAAACACAAAAACAATGCTGTTTGATATTCCACTCATTTTGATTTTTAATGGCACTTGTTTTTAAATGCATTAATTGCAATAAAAAAACAGTGCAAAATAATGCATTAAGCAAATGTGATGATTCACAGAAATGGACAGGCATGCGCAAGTTCTTGTGACTTTTGAAATTAGGTCATATCTTTAATCTAAGCTCTTTCATAGCATGAAGAGATAAGTATCTCTGATTTTCACACATAGTGTACGAAACAACTGTAGAAATATTGTGGTAAGATCAAATCTTAAACAATCATTGGTTATAAAATTATGAGCAGTTGTCTAGAGGGTAGTTACTGTTTGTGTTTGGTATAGTTGGAAAGAATCAGGTTTGAATTTGTACAGATTGCAAATCATGTTAATATTGCATGAATTTATGATGCATAGAAACATTAAATTCATTGAAAAGGGATACCTGTAGATATTTGCTTTCATAATTGATGTACAAGTTTGCAATTTGAACTTGAACTTGAAAGATTTTATTCAAGAAAAGATCTCCACCTAGGCCCTGTTGCAGAAAGAGGCATTTTCTGCATTTCAACCAATCAGATGTGTGCATTTAGAACATTTGATCTGACTCACAATTGATTTATCTCTTTCTGCAACAGGGCCATTGTCAGGTTGGAAACATGTGGTATCATTAGAATGTCATTTGTCTGGATTGCTATTGTATGGGGATTAGCAGGTCTATTTAACAGTGGTAAGCCAGAGTGTGAATAGGCTCTAATCCTGACTTTGAAAAGGTCTTTTTCATACAATACACCCCTATAGAATTCTTGGACATGGGTGTAGGTCTAAAATAATTCAATTTTACATGAAATTTGCAAACTTAAAACAAGGCTGTAGAAAAAACAAGAAATAATACATCTCCAATTCTTTCATATGTTGTAGATATTATATCAAGCCAAGATTTAAGCCAAAAAATTTCTCAAGATTATTTGATCCACGAGGTGAAACGGAAGGTCGAAGCCTAAGGTCAAAGGTTATCGTATCCAAACTCGCTCATGCATGAAAACAAATGGCATAAATGGATTGCATATAACATCCCCAGTCCAATGACACCATTAAAAAATAAATTGACCCAACGGTTAACGGACAATGGCGATTTGAAAAACGGTGCCCACGCCCATTTTTGACAAAACTACCCCCGAAGAATCGACCATAGCGCCAAAACCGTTGGGCGGATTGGGCTAAAACTTAAATCTTTGCGCTTTGAAAGGTTGAAATATCATACATACCAAATATTAGCAAATTTGAAGGGGGTACGATGAAAAATTTCGCTTTTTTTGGGTGATTTGACATGGAATGACCCTATTCAGACATTTAGATTTACAAATAATACGCCATTCACACAATTTCCTAGTCGTTCAGAGTACATACAATTAATTATATAGAGACAATGCATGCACTACCATTAGCATGTCAACAACTGCACGCAAAAGGCAAAACAAAACAAAAATGAATTGTTAAAAAAATAAGGCTGAAAAACAAAACACAGAAAAACACATATGGGACTGAGGTTCAATCTTAACAACCATTACGCATTGAATAACTTCCTGAATATTATATTGATTCTAGTCGACATTACCTGAAACGATTTGCTGTTGGATGGCTCTGTAGAATCTTCCAACTGCGTATGTAAAACTCGTCCATCTTCAAATAGTTCACTAAGTTGAGGTGTTTCAGCGTTTTCACTTTCGACCATGGAAGTCGCCATGTTGGATAACGCCCTCTAGCGCGGTAATTGCATGTAGTGTGGCCAGAATTTTGGTAGGTTCACATGCTAAAAATGATGCCCTATTCGCGGCTTTTAAAGTAAATTTTAGCAAATCATACCCCCTTTTAAAACAAAAAACGGGAACAAATTTGCCAGCAGAATTAAGCCTAATTTTTTGCATTTCCAAGTACTTTTACAAAACCACAAACCAAAATATATCTTGTGGAGCTGTACTTCCCTATTTTTGACATTTTTCCGCAACCCTGCAAACATCAATAACATTATGTATCCTTCTTTCCATTTCCGTGAGCATTTTATATTCTCGAACACAAGCAAAAATACCATCCTTGTTCATACAATTGTGAAAGCTGGGTACACATGGTCAAAGTGAGGGTGGGGGGAGGGGGGTCTATACCCGGGGGGGGGGGGGGGGGGGTCTATGCCCGGGGGGGGGGGGTGGGGGGTGGGGGCACTCAAATTATTTTTTGACGGGGGTGTGCCGCACGTAAATCTGAAATAGGGGTCTTCTGACTACAAGCACAAAATATAGCGTCTTTGGAGCTACAAAAACCCTGAAACGGGAGTTAAGGGGACTAAGGAGCAGACTAAAACTACCAAATACGGGCAAAATACATGAACTTGGAGCTACCAAAGACCTACGGAAACCCTCAAATGGTGGTCAAGGAGCTGACTAGAAGAAGAATAATGGACTTGAGGCTACTCAACTACCTAGCCAAGTCATTCTGGGGGTCTATGGAGTGGCAATTTTTGAAAATCGGGTATCTTTAGAGCGGCAATCGGGTGTGAAAACGGGCTTCTTTTAAATACAATTTTTTTTTTTTACAATATGTAACAATATAGATGTTAGCGTCTGACAGACAGTGGAGGCACAACGGGGGCCAGTGGTGTAGCTACGGAAAGGCATGTGCCACCAACACCCCCCCCCCCCCCCCCCCCCCCCCTCCTATAATCTGACAAAAACAATAACAAAACATACAGGGAAAATCTATGAAAAATTGAAGAAATGCAAAAGGTGTGCCCCCCCCCAATCAGTCCAATATCTCCTCTTTCCCTCCCCCTCTTCTTCTTCTCATTATTCTGCCTCTGTCAATCCTGACGATCCATAATCTCTCTCTCCAGTCACTCCCTCTTCATCATACCCTTGCAATTACCATATCTTTCTCCTGATATTCATTCATCATAACTTTGCCACGCCAACTTTTAATACATCAAATTTGGGAAACAGATTTACAATTATTACTTCAAAAACACAATCTTCAAGGTATTGCACCATGACATGAACTTTTATTTTCTTTATATACTTGGTATACAAATGTTTTGTAAGGTTGACAAAATAATATAATTCCTAGCAATTTTGAAAATGGGAAATCAAACATTATGCCATTTAATTTAGAGTACTATTGTGGAATGCTAGTTATAGCATTATAAGCATTAAACATGGATCAAAAAAAAAAAGTAAATTAATAATAAAACAATTAAATAATATGAATTTTCAAGTGACTTTCATGGGAACATAAAATTGTTCAGCGATGAAAGATAAATATATGTTGTAATTACATGGCACCAGTTGATAACTGTATGTACATGTACTTTTAATAAAGAAAATTGGATACATGTGAGGACTTGAGTGGGCTCTAACTCTCTCTCTATCTCTCAATTTTAATGTTGTTTAATCGAACACATGAACAAATTAGTTAGTTTCTGCAATCCATTCATATTTCTCATTGGCTTAATATAATTTTGCTGGCATCTTCATGGCAATTTGTCTGCGAGTAAATACCTTTTCTATAATTAAAAAAAATCTGTCAATTTTATACATCACCACATAAATTATTTATGAAAACTATATACAGCATAAACTTAACCAAACAGAAAGTATTAAACAAAACAAAAAACACAATATATTGTAATTATCAGAAGACAAAGCAGTGATAACATGAATTTCACCAACATTTTACGAGGCAGATGAAAAAGAAAGAAATAATTGGTTAAAGGGATCAGTTTAAGCCAAATGACAGTACTGGGAAATGCCCCACCCACAAAAAATGAAAACCATGTAAAAGAATATAGATTTGGACAAAAACTGCGTTGAAATTGAATATTTGAACAATAGAATGTTTGAAAATACAACTATCAGTCGCTGATAGAATTATACCGCATGTTCGCGGCTATGTGCAATGCCTATGGTAAATTTTCAACCACATGCTTCCAGACACGAATGAGCGTATAGCTACGCCAACATAACGGGCGCCGAACTAGTGGTGAATTTAGGCCCAATGTCAGTGGCATGAATAAACGTTTCAACTGATATTTCTTAATTCAACATTACTACGGTTCAGATTTTTCCACACAAGCCCTTTGTTATACTATTTCAACAATACTAATCAATTAGTTTGGCCAATAGAGTTATTTTCGGTAATTTTCCCAAAACGAACATTTGGCTTTAAACTTACATAATGTAGTTCATACATCAAATTAATACTGAGAATAAAACAACGAAACAGTATACACTCCCCTTGCTTAGTTTTGGTAAAGGCATATCCTTATTGTCTTCCGTGTGAAGTCATTGCATCAACTTTTAGGCACTTTTTATTACATTTTAAACTAAGATCTAATTTATTCAGATTAAATACCAGTTCAAATAAGCAAAAAGTTATCTTTATACAAATAAATACTACACTATCCTTTTATTTGAGAACTTAATGTATGTGATGGGGCTTCCAAGAAACGAGGTGTGATCTGCCTAATTAACAAAGAAACTCCTATTTAACAATAGGGTACTAAAGTGTGACATCACAGTTATTCATCGCAATGAATGATGATTCTATTCTAAACAATGTCAGGCAAGCAAGTATCTAGCGGTTGCTAAGAAGGCTCCATCCAATCCACTACCAAAAGCTAGAATAAAAGGACCAGTTGTTTAGACCCATTATGTTATGTTATATCAAAAACATGTGGTGTCACTACTTCATTAATCTGTAAATGTCATTTTAAATCACAAAGCAGAGTCAGATTTATATTTGACATATTAAATAATACTAATGTTTTTCGATTTATATAGCGCCTAATATGATGGATAACCATCTCTGAGCGCTTTACATACAATTATGAGAATAACGAAACTTAGATTTGGGATTCATAAACAGGTTGTATTTTTTATAATAAAATACCTTACATCATAACAACAATAATTATGTACATACATTAACACATGTTTGAAGTTTCACATATTAACGCATAATCATATAAAAATAAACAATATGCCTACATAATATGAAAACATATCAACTTGTATAATTTTGTCACATTTGTCATAATTTAATTTTGCTATCAATGGAATATAATTATTTTCTTTAAAGATCATACATTACTGATTACAAGAGAATAATTGATTTACATTGCATGTTTAAACTGAAAGAAAATCAACAGTTTCACAAAATAAAAATGGTCATTTACTAAAAGGCAATGCTCCCATAAGAAGAATTAAACAAAATAAATAATATTCAACAGTTTACAATCAAACCTGTCTATAGCAGCCAACCTGCCTATAGTGGCCACCAAAAGGAATCCTCAGCAGAGAACAATGTTATGGAACCTGTCTATAGCAGCCAACCTGCCTACAGTGGCCACCAAAAGGGCTCCTCTGCAGTGAACAATGTTATGGAACCTGTCTATAGCAGCCAACCTGCCTACAGTGGCCACCAAAAGGGCTCCTCTGCAGTGAACAATGTTATGGAACCTGTCTATAAAGGCAACCTGTTTTTCCCATTTCCTTTGAGTGGTTACTATACAAAGGTTTGACTGTGTGTGAAAATCATTTGACAATCAGCTCTTGTTTCATAAGGCCCCATAATCAAGTTTAGATTGTATCAATAAATTATTACTTTCAGGTGTGTCAGATGTGATGCTTTCTTACCGAATCAAATGTTGTATATCTAGATAGTTTTCGCCTCACTTTTAGTTGTACATCTATTATCTGGCCACTGGACCTACTGACATTTTACCTCCTAAATGAACAGTTTAGCAATTTTCCGACAATGTTACCTGATAAAAAGAATTAAAATATAAGTACCCCCCAAAAAAATACAAAAAACAGCAACAACAAACAACCAGACATTCAGTTCTATTTTTGAATCCATAACTGTGATTAATTGATTAAAAATCAAGAGGAAAACCTGGACTCTCTTCATCAATGACCCTTTAAAAAAAAATTTTATTAAAGTGAGGCCTGTAAAGTGTCAGATATTGCCCAAAATGACATTTGAGACTTCAATTCTGTACCAAAATCATTGTAAGATATGTCCGAATGATGTGTGAAAGTTTCATTGAAAAAGAACACTGCTTTACTGGAAAAGCGAAAATATGCGTCAGCTTTTACAACGGACGTTTATGAGGTTTATGACTGTTTGTTAACACTTTTGAGCTGAATGATAGATATTGGGTCATTCCATGTCAAATCACCCAATGGATTTCATCGCACCCCCTCCGAATTTGCTAATATTTGGTATGTATGATATTTCAACCTTTTAAAGCTCAAATATTTAATTTTTAGCCCAATCCGCCCCACGGTTTTGGCGCTATGGTCGATTCTTATGGGGGAGTTTTGTAAGAAATGGGCGTTGGCACCATTTTTCAAATGGCAATTGTCTGTTAACCGTTGGGTCAATTTATGTTGTGATGGTGTCATTGGACTGGGGATGTTATATGCAATCCATTTATGCCATTTGTTTTCATGCATGAGTGAGTTTGGATACGATTACCTTTGACCTTAGTCTTTGACCTTCCGTTTTACCTCGTGGATCAAATAATTTTGAGAATTTTTTTGGCTTAAATGTTGTCTTGATATAATTTCTACAACATATGAAAGAATTGGAGATATATTATTTCTTGTTTTTTCTACAGCCTTGTTTTAAGTTTGAAAATTTCATGTAAAATTGAATTATTTTAGACCTACACCCATGTCCAAGAATTCTATAGGGGTGTATATGTATGAAAAAGACCTATTCAAAGTCATGATTAGAGGCCCATTCACACCCTGGCTTACCACAGTTAAATAGACCTGCTAATCCCCATACAATAGAAATCCAGACAAATGGCATCTATTGATGTTGCAATGATACCACATGTTTCTAACCTGACAAGGGCCCTGGGCAGAATCAATTGTGAGCCAGATCAAATGTTCTTAATGCACACATCTGATTGGTTGAAATGCACAAAATGTCTCCCTCTGCAACAGGGCCTAGGTGTAGTTCTTTTCTTGAATACAATCTTTCAAGTTCAAGTTCAAAATGCAAACTTGTACATCAATCATGAAAGCAAATATCTACAGGTATCCCTTTTCAATGAATTTCATGTTTCTATGCAACATTTTATGCAATTAAGTTACATGATTTGCAATCTGTAAAAATTCAAACCTGATTCTTTCCAACTAAACTGAACACAAAAAGTAACTACCCCCTAGACAACTGCTCATAATTTCATAACCAATAATTGTTTCAATATGTCATTTTACCACAATAAATATACAGTTGTTTTGTGTGAAAATCAAACGGCATTGTTTCACAAACCATCAATGATGCATTAAGCCATACGTATGTGCTGTTTCACAAAAAATGGACAGGCATGTGCAAGTTCTTGTGACTTTTGAAATTGGGTCATTTGTCTTTAATCTGTGCTCATTCAGCCATCTCTCATTTCCACACATAATGTACAAAACAACTGTAGAAATATTGTAGTAAGATGACATCTTGAAACAATTATTGGTTATGAAATTATGAGCAGTTGTCTAGGGGGTAGTTACTTTTTGTGTTTGAATTTTTACAGATTGCAAATCATGTAACTATTGCATATTATTGCAAACTATTGCAATTTATGGTGCATAAAAACATGAAATTCATTGAAAAGGGATACCTGTAGATATTTGCTTTCATGATTGATGTACAAGTTTGCATTTTGAACTTGAACTTGAAAGATTGTATTCAAGAAAAGAACTACACCTAGGCCCTGTTGCAGAGGGAGACATTTTGTGCATTTCAACCAATCAGATGTGTGCATTAAGAACATTTGATCTGGCTCACAATTGATTCTGCCCAGGGCCCTTGTCAGGTTAGAAACATGTGGTATCATTGCAACATCAATAGATGCCATTTGTCTGGATTTCTATTGTATGGGGATTAGCAGGTCTATTTAACTGTGGTAAGCCAGGGTGTGAATGGGCCTCTAATCATGACTTTGAATAGGTCTTTTTCATACATATACACCCCTATAGAATTCTTGGACATGGGTGTAGGTCTAAAATAATTCAATTTTACATGAAATTTTCAAACTTAAAACAAGGCTGTAGAAAAAACAAGAAATAATATATCTCCAATTCTTTCATATGTTGTAGAAATTATATCAAGACAACATTTAAGCCAAAAAAATTCTCAAAATTATTTGATCCACGAGGTAAAACGGAAGGTCAAAGACTAAGGTCAAAGGTTATCGTATCCAAACTCACTCATGCATGAAAACAAATGGCATAAATGGATTGCATATAACATCCCCAGTCCAATGACACCATCACAACATAAATTGACCCAACGGTTAACGGACAATTGCCATTTGAAAAATGGTGCCAACGCCCATTTCTTACAAAACTCCCCCATAAGAATCGACCATAGCGCCAAAACCGTTGGGCGGATTGGGCTAAAAATTAAATATTTGAGCTTTAAAAGGTTGAAATATCATACATACCAAATATTAGCAAATTCTGAGGGGGTGCGATGAAAATTTTCACTTTTTTTGGGTGATTTGACATGGAATGACCCTATTGTCATACTAAAGGGGCATTTGAAAAAATCTAACCTTATTTCATTCTTCTCTTACCATAAGCTAAACAACACGGTAGAAGAGAAACGAGGAAGCTCCAAGTAATTTTCGTGGAGTTAGACACTTTACAGGCATCACTTTAACATAAGCATCACAGTACTGTAATCCATACGCATACTTGTATTTTACTATCAGATTTGCCACCAAAGTGTATCACATAGTAAACCAAGTTCTTTAGGCAACTTTACAAAAAACATGTCTGTTACGGTGAACAGTTAGGGTTTCAACTAGTGCGGTCGAAATAAGTGATAATATGAATACATGAATTCCTTACAAATAATCAGTCAAATAGTCAAACCTGCCTATAAAGACCACCAGTCTATATACAGAAAAGTGGTCTTTATTATAAGCAGGTATTCCAGTTCAACTACAGGTTAACTGCTTTAAAGGGAGTGTCTGCCATCTACAAATCGTCTGAACAGTTTCCAGTAGACGGATGAGGATGAATGTAACACCCACATAAAATTTCATATCAAACTACCCTGTAATTTGGATTCTACGAATACAAAAAGTCCCTTAATCAAACTATATATCGGCCAATAAATGTGTTTAGCTGATTTAGCATAATACTACAACAACATTGCAGTTATTCATGGTAAATGTATTGTATAGACGACATTTTCTTAAGGTATGCCATGAAAAAGGTCTTGAAAATGGAGAATAAACAATTACTTACGAGTCAGTTATTTTGTTTAATATTCGCTTACGCCAGTGTTCGATCACAATCTGTGCATGGTTCACGCACAGCCACTGGGGGCTCGCCGCAATGCGCCGGCAGCTATCGTGAGCAAAATTTTGTACGGGCGAAGACTCGTAATGCAATATAAACGACGGTCCGTCGCTTTTATTATTTTGAGGTCTTACAATCAATATTGCTCCACAAAAAGGAGATTTCAAGCCCTAATTTTTTCAGGCAAGCTGTTAAATGTCATTTTCTTTCATAATTATAAGACAATAACCTCGCAACTTTTTTAATTTGGCTTGCAAAAGGTGGACACTCCCTTTAAAGCGAGTCAAGAATAACAAATTATATAACCTGTCTATAGAGGTCACCTCTTAGAGGTCACTATGCACAGGTTTGACAGTAGTTCTGAATGGCAGGCTCAATGTCAGCAGTCTTTTTCAACTTTGCTCATTATGTAAATGCATAACAGGCATTTTTAGCACATTAAGGTATTGACAGCAGTACGTAGCATACTGGGAGTAAGTCTCAGTGTGGGGGACGTGGGGGGGGGGGGGGGGGGGGGGACATTCCCGTCACTGGGTAGGATCTAAAAGCCAGCCATAAGACCCCCTTTTTGTGTTTCTTGTTTTTAACTCCATGAGTGCCAAGGTTGCATTTTTGCACCACAGAATACACACAAATGCCACAGAGCTGTACAATGCCTGGCAGTCAAATGGTTGAATATATTTTAGAAGGCTGTCCCTGCCCCCTATATACATGTTTATGCTACTGATTGAAAGCGATAGTACATTGTAGGAACTAATTGATGTACACAGTAGGCATACATTTAGTGAGCACACACTTAGCACAAAGCCGCAAACCATCCCAAGTTATACAGCATGTCTTTTACATTGAATTTTATTTATGACAAGAGTTTTGTTGCAAAACGCAATGGCCCGGATTCACAAAGCAGGTTTGTAGGAGGTTTGTACAAACCATGGTTCATCCATGGTCTACATCTATGGAGTGCTGCTCGTATACAAGTAAAACAATTTATAATTTCTAATGACATGACTGTTAGTGCTTGCTAACCAGCAAATTTCACCATGTGAGAAGACAAACATTTATTTGGTGCATTTTGTAAATGTGTACCATCAACATTGTTAACAATTAAGGAGTTTACATTCTTTCTCCATCAGTTTACAATTGGCACTCCATAGATGTAGACCATGGAAAAACCATGGTTTGTACAAACCTCCTTTGTGAATCCGGGCTAATATCTCCAATGTTGTCCATTTGAGATGATTATCTCCCTCTCATCCCTTCTCACTTCCTCACTCTCTCTATATAATATCTACCTTTTATTTCTCTCTCTCTCTCTTGCTCGCTTTGTAACATAATTTCTTTCTTGCTCATTTTGCCTTTGCTCTTGCGATGTGGCCGTCACGTTTCCCATCTGATGCTGGTTGCTATTCAAAAGGATGCTACATTTTGTCAAAGCATTCTTTAGTATTCGTCCACACTGTGATGCCCTGCATAGCAAAGGAGAGAAAGGAATAGATTTGAGAAAAAAATTGTTTTAAAAATTAGGTATTATTTTTAACATACAAATTGAATACCGTACTCTTTTTTACCACGGGAACCGGGTCGGTTGTGTACAACGTCTATGTAGATTTTAGAAACTCGAAGGGAAGGGGTTAATGAATCAGGGATAGACCAACAAGTTTAACTTTGTAATATTGTTATCTTGTACATTTGTATGTATTCATGAATAAAGAATGTTTACAAAAAAGGACAATTTTTTTTTTGTGACATAATTTCACAGCAAAGCATTTTTTTTCTACTGTGCATCAATTTTATTTGCAGATTAGTTTAAAAGAAACTTCACACTAATTTTGAATTATTAAACTTTGTTTGTAACAAAACTTCATGTATACATTATTAATACATTTGTATTTATCAAGCTGAACCAATATTCAAATAGTTTACAGTCATATGAGAGCATTGTATTTGACAAATCATCTAATAACAGTGAGTTTATAGACATAATTAAAATGGTAAAACATATTCTGTTGATGACTGTCATATGGACAAAATACTTATTCCTGAACACTAACCATTTTTTCTCTAACTGGCTTGTTCAGGCAAGCAAAATCATGAATGTTAAAATTTTCTTTGCCCAAACAGAAAAGTGCCTGCTTACTTCGAGACGAGATTTACACAAAGTCATTCGAAATTACATTTTCCTCTCCTAGTTGAACAGAAATGTTGGTTGCCTGATCTGGAAACCAAACTTTGCCCAACATTAATTTGTACTTGCAATCGGGCAATCAGGCACGTGCTTATGTCGAGCTCTGTGTACAGTAAACTCACCCTCTTCGCCATTTTGATTTGCAGCACAGCATAGCTGATGAAAATCTCCTTGAGATCCCTGCTCTTCTGCCTCTTGAACCTGTCAACCTCTTTCAGAGCATTCTCTGAGAATTGTCTGTCAAAAGATTGAAATTAAATAAGATTGAGATGCAAATTACTGCTGAACACTGCTTATCTACTACTATAATAACACCTGTGTAATAACATGAGAGTCAATATAGGGCCTGAATAAATATTGAAAGGAAATGGATTACTAATTCATCAACGATAACAATGAAGAAAAAAATATTTATATATTTGCATTTTTGAAGTATGACTGTCGAAATGTTATTGTATTTAAAATACATAAATACAAATATTGTTGAAATCTTAACACAATAATTTGCTCCATTACTAAATTGACACCTTTGCATTTGTATTCAATCCTCTATATTTCTTATTTGGTCACCCAACGGCTAGTCCTGTGACTTCCTGTATCTTGTGATGACTATTGCCAGCTCTTCTGAGTTCTATTTTAAAACTACTATTTTACTTGATTATTCCAGCAAATTTGGTAATGTGGATATAAATGCCCGATTCAAATTGGCAACTTACTCAATTGTTGGTTTTGCCTTTTCTACTTGTATTGCCTCATTTGGTCATGTATCAGTTCCCTGCCTCTCTGCTTTAGTCACCTAATAGCTAGACCTAATGTATGCTTACTGGTCTGTCATACTTCTGATTTGTTTTACTTTCAAAATGTGGCTTTAAATGATTATTTCAGCAAATGTGGTAAAATGGACATACATGCTCGATTCAAATTGGCAACTTACTCAATTGTCAGCTTGGCCTTTTCCACTTGATCCTCTGCGTCGCTGATTTGGTCGGTTAACAGCCTGGCCTTTGATTCTCTGGTCTCTGCGTTCTCTTGACCGAAGAACTTTGTGGTCATCCCCCGGAATGAGAAGGCCTTCTGGGGGGCTTTACCCTATGGCAGGTGTTTGAAAAGAGAGTGGTGGAAAGAAAGAGAGAGTGGTGGAAAGAAAGAGAGAGTGTGGGAAAGAAAGAGAGAGTGGGGGAAAGAAAGAGAGAGTGGGGGAAAGAAAGAGAGAGTGGGGGAAAGAAAGAGAGAGTGGGGGAAAGAAAGAGAGAGTGGGGGAAAGAAAGAGAGAGTGGGGGAAAGAAAGAGAGAGTGGGGGAAAGAAAGAGAGAGTGGGGGAAAGAAAGAGAGAGTGTGGGAAAGAAAGAGAGAGTGGGGGAAAGAAAGAGAGAGTGGGGGAAAGAAAGAGAGAGTGGGGGAAAGAAAGAGAGAGTGGGGGAGAGAACGAGAGAGTGGGGGAAAGAAAGAGAGAGTGTGGGAAAGAAAGAGAGAGTGTGGGAAAGAAAGAGAGAGTGGGGGAAAGAAAGAGAGAGTGGGGGAAAGAAAGAGAGAGTGGGGGAAAGAAAGAAAGAAAGAGAGGAAGGGGACATAAAGACATTCAAAGAGAGACAGATAGAAAGAGGGAGATAAAGAAAATTGGGTGTGGGGGTGAAAAGCCAATTAAGATAATCTTAAAACAAAACAATAAGCACCTATAGATGCAGACAATTCCTGTAATAGCATTTCATCCTATAACATACTAGTTACGAATGTCCTTTATAATCAAATAGTCAAACCTGTTTATAGTGACCAACCAAGGGAGACAGAAAAGGTGACCACTTTCAGGATGTGGCCTCTATAGACAGGTTGATACATACAGTGTAGCCAAGAATTATTTGGACACCTTGAAAAAATCACTTTAAAGGGACTTAGTAACATTGTCCAAATCCTCAAAATAAATTTTTCATTCTAGTGGTTCCCTCATACCTTGTTGTATTCGTACAATAAAATCACGGGACAAGTTTCGTTTTTTTCAAATTTCCCTTTCGTTACAAAGATATGTACGATCGAAGTATTCAGATAAGAAAAACTCTGGGCGAGTTTTTCTTCTGTGTACAAAGTGAGTGCAGTGAGTTATTGAATATCACTTTGCATTTTTGCTCATTACTTGGCCATGCAATGTCCATTTGACTTGAAATTTTCACACAATACCCCGTGGACATATGAGATAACAATAATATACATTGCATCAACCATTCGTCACTTTTTGCACATGTCAACAAAGTTACTTGATCCCTTTAATTTAAATGATGCTAGAACAAATTTTGAAGAAAATGTTTGGTAAAAAGCTGCCTAAAATTCATTGTATGTGTTTATTAGATGCTGCTTTGTTGAAATCAAGATAAAACTATAAGACCATTTTTGAAAAATTATCAAAATATTTAGTTTCCTATTTTTCAGGGTGTCCAAATAATTGTTGGCTACACTGTATATTTACATGCACATAATGACTAAGGTTTACACAATAAGTGGTCTATAGACAGGCAGCTACTATAGAAAGGTTGTCACGAACACACAAGTTTAAGAGTAATATGATTTTGCAAGCCCATGTCTTCATTGAACTACATAATATTCATCTCTCCAGAGGATTTATTCCTTCCTGTCATCCATGCCAACTTTTAAATTTCCTCGAATTTAATTTTATTAATTCTGCCAACAAAATGTATGAATTGGATGGTTTCCAAATTGGCAACACATACGGTCGCTCACAAAGGAAGTGTTCTGATGCCGTCTTTCCTCATTTTTGACTCATTTTACAGTGGGCATGGAACTCTCTTCCAGACCATCATTTTTGGTGACACAGCACACAATCTCTGGTCTCCAAGATTTCAAAAGCTGAGCGCATAGTTACTTCCCGTTAAACTAGTTCAATCCGTCTACTGTTATATTTTGGATTATTTGTGTTATTTCTAATATACTGTACAGTATACTAGTAATGCGTCTTGGAATAGAATGTCTAGATTGATGGCGCAATATAAATGCTGATCTTGTATTATTATTATTAATATTATTCTGTTTGAGCTGCAGTTTACCATTTGATTGACCCTCAAGAGCTGTATTAACGTGCTGGTGGGCTTTTGATCACTTTTCATCTTGCAAATCAAAGTAAAATTCATTAAACAGTATGTTTCATCATTAAATTAGTAAGAAGACAACACACACAATATGTGTTTTCAACTTACTGTTAGTTGGTCCTTCTGTAGGATCTTGGCACTCAATGCATCCTCACACCTCTCCAGATCATACTGCAACAATTCCTGCTTCCTGCAAACAGTTCTGCAGCAAAGAAAAAAGATAACAAAAGAAAAATAATTACTTAATCACATATTTAGACTTTTATCAAATGTTTTAGATTTAAATAATGCCTCCGGCTACTTCGTTGCGGAGGCATAAAAAGGCTCCAGTTAGTCAAGATCTTGATATCAATGACATTGTTTTACCTCTCAAGATTATATCGCAAAACCTCACAACCTGTTCTGCAGATCATGATCATGATCATCTTTATTATGATTATGATTATCATTATCATTAACATTATCATCATCTTCATTATAATCATTATCATTACCATAATCATTATCATTATCATCATTTTAAAATATCATCATCATCATCGTCGTCGTCGTCATCGTCATCATCGCCGTCGTCATCGTCGTCGTCATCGTCGTCGTCGTCGTCGTCGTCATCGTCATCGTCATCGTCATCATCATCATCATCATCATCATCATCATCATCATCATCATCATCATCATCACCACCACCACCACCACCACTATCATACATCCTTAAATCTATTTTCAAATCTCTGTAAAGTAGTTTAGACTATTCATTGAAAGGTCACTAAAAATACTTGGGGTGGGGTCCATGGAGAGTGCATAATATGCCAAATACAAATACTGTAAACGTGGTAATGTTCGCGGTGCATTAATTTTCGCGGATTTCGCTCTGAAGTTGGCGTCCGCGAATATTAAAACCCGCGAATAGTCTTGAACTGGTTAATGAATTTGAAATGAATGACCTTGCTACTCACTTGAGTGAATCTGCAAAGTAGATGTACTCCTTGAGTTGGTCTGCTATCAAGTCCTCCTCTGACGAGTAATCATCAATGTAATCCTTGTACCTACAAATGCAACAACAAAAACATACATATCGTACATTTATGATTCAGTGAGTTATCCTATCTAGATTTGTAATCACGACATGTAATCATCAATGTAATCCTTGTACCTACGAAGGCAACAACAAAAACATATATATCATACGTTTAAAATACAATAACTTCTCCTATATTATTAAAAGTGTGTAAACATTCAGAATTAGAACAAAGTTAACACAAATTTACATCACAATCTCACAATACAGTGAGTTTTCTTATCTGCAAGTGTTAATTCAAACTTACATTTCATTGGGTGAGAGTAAATAAAGGCATTTAGGGATTTAATAACATTATCCTAATCCTCAAAACTTACTTGGAAATCTAGTGGTTCTCTCATACCTTGTCATATTCATATCAACAATAAAAGACCGGGACAGGTATCGTTTTTTTAAATTTCCATTTCGTTCAAAAGATATTTACGATTGAAGAATTCAGATGTTAAAACTGTCTACGGGATAATTTAAGCCGTGTAAAAAGTAAGTGCAATGAGTTAGTGAATATCACTTTGTATTTTTGCTTATTTCTCGGCCAAAAAACATTGATTGTTGGCTTAATTGAGCTTTGCATCTTGTAGCTTGGAGACTTCTCTGTTTGATGCCAAATTTTTAGATTATTATTTTTAATTTGAAGAATTTTGATCAAAAATAAAATGTGGGAACGAGCGTATAGATGTGGCCAGGGTAGAAGGGCCAAAATGACGGTGAATTTAGGCTCAATGTCAGCGGCTTTCATAAACGTTTTAACTGATATTTCTGCATTTAACGATACTAAGGTTCTGATTTGTCCATACACGCCCCTTTTTATGCTATTTCAACAATACTAATCAATTGGTTTGGCCAATAAAGTTATTTTCCCAAAACGAGCATTTGGCTGAATTAAATAGAAAACTGAAGTGTGACAGCTATTCATTGTCATAGGTAACTAACTTTTTCTAAACAATGTCAGACAAAACAAAAATTTGAGATTAAAGCAGTTGTGAAGTTGATGATTATCACCTAAAAAGGGATGTTAAAATAAGTTTTAGTTTTAGTGAAACACCCTACTGGTCAGAAATACTCACACGTCCATGTGATGACCAGCGCTCTGTAGACCATCCCCCATCTCTTGCTCTATGCCGCTCCACTCGCTGAAGACACGCCCATAGTTACCATGGATCTTGTGCAAACCGTATAATCTGTCAGATAGTTTCTGTGAATAGGATGATAGAAGAAGTAATCATTTTCTGCGTTGAATATACATGTACATGCTACAAAGCATATGAAAAAAATGAAATTCTGTAGACCATCCACATTCTCTTGCTCTATGCCACTCCACTTGCTGAAGACACACCCATAGTTACCATGGATCTTATGTAAACCATATAGTCTGTCTGATAGTTATCTAATAAAGTATCAAGGAAACATGATTTTTTTCTTCAATATGAGTGGTCTAGAAGCTTTGTAGACTATCCATCAGTACTTGTTGTGTTCCACTCTATTTACTGGATAGATAGCGTATATGGATATGGTATAATTTGTTTAATATGAGCATCTCTCACATTCAAACTATTTGTGGGAAAAAAACTCTTATGGTAGTTTCTAATAAGGATCCAAAGGCATTATATTTCCTGTTGGTCCTATGTTTCTTATTTTGTAGATCACTATCACTTTTTCATTTTTGAAAACCTCATTCTCTGATTTCTCATTCGAACTTGTTCGAACTTACGGTGATGTAGAAAGAATGAAAAGAGAAGGAAGCAATGTACCAATTACACTAGGGTCAAAGATTTTGACCCTAGTGTAACTGGTACATTGCTTATAATAGTAAAGGCAACTTTGACTCAAAGTTGCCTTTACTATTAGAAGCAATGTACCAGTTACACTAGGGTCAAAGTTGCCTTTACTATTAGAAGCAATGTACCAATTACACTAGGGTCAAAATCTTTACTATTCTAAAAGATACTTACAGCTCTGATTTTAAGAATTGTCCCTATATTGGTCTGTAGTTCTGTGGCATAATTCTTCAGTTCTTCAAATTGCCTGCAAGTTAATGAACAAAATATAAAATTCAATATCCATGGTGATAACGAAATACAAAATTTTCCTGTCAGCAGTAACAATTTGCAGTTTAGATAAATAACAATTAAATTTCAAAACTAAATTTCTTTTTCATGGTCTGGTCATCAACTGCCACTCACAAAATCAATATCAAAACCGGAAATATTAATGACATCGTTCTTTTTGGACATTTATCAGGATTCAAACTGCAATCAGTGACTAAACATCATTTTATGTAGATTTTTGCAATTACAGCAATAAAAACAGGAAAGAAACCGTTTACATACAATTCAACTTGAGACATTTTGTGTCAAAACGACAATAAATAAAGACGTTAACCCATCCGGAACTGGTCCCCAAAATGACTTGGGCTAGGGTCTATGGAACATGCATATTACAACAAACTGACATCAGCTTAAATGGGTTAAAATGTAACTCACTCACCTATTTGGTTTCTTTAGTCTGAAAGAGGCACTAAGGCTTTTGAGGCGAGAATCTTGCTGTTGAGAGAATACAATACAAAAACATAGAGTCAAAAATATACAAAGATCTATGGATTCAGAAGGTTCTTGGTAACTATGTTGTCACATGCAAACATTTTAGTTTGGGGGCAAATGTTTAATTGCCTTTGCTTGCAAAACAGTCAGTGAACATGTTACAACAAAGTTAGCAAACAAATAAGTTTAAATAAGCTTAAACATTTATTAGCAAAAATGTTAACAAAGAAAATGAAAGGAACATGTGTTGAATGCTTTCATACAAAATATGAGATAATGTATTATCATATCTTAATAATTAATATTAGTGATGGCTATATATGATAAGATAATACACTGCAGTCAATCCAGCACACAAAGTGCATGTTTATAACTCCCTAGGGAGCATTCTAGCCAGGTTCATTGCAGGCACTCACAGTGCTAATCTTTCCCGATACCCATTTATGCACCTGCATAGAGAGCACCTAAAGCAGATACTTTGTTCTCCTGAAGGAACACACACAGACAGGGTAGATATCATAAATAAAATTAATAAACTTTAACCACAACACAACATATTGCATGTCTTACCTTAACTTGGAAGCCAATGGAATAAAACTTCTTCTTCCATCCATCCATCAACATTAAATCAAATGAAGTTCAAAACCAGAACATAACATATTGCGTATTTTACCTTAACTTGGAAACCAGTGGAATGAACCTTCTCCTTCCATCCATCGACGTCTTGTAGGAAGCCATGGAAGATGGTGTCCTGGCACAACATGGGGTGCGCTGCCACCCTCTGCAGGAAACCCTCTAGGGCCACCCGGCGACGCTCAACAAATTCTGCATCAAAGTTGTCAACTGTCGATAATTGCTGCCACATAGCTGCCATCTGATGTAAAAAGTTATACAGAATTAAATTACTAATATATTCTTATATTTCTAAAGGGAAAAAAATGCCTTTGAAGGTGCCGTCTTGGTACAGCATGGGGTGTGCTGCCACCCTCTGCAGGAAACCCTCCAACGCCACCCGGCGACGCTAAACGAAGGCTGCATCAAAGTTGTCGACTGTTGATAGTTGCTGCCACATAGCTGCCATCCGATGTTGAATATTCATGAAAAAATCAAATTATTTTGAAAGGAAATGTTGCCTTTGAAAGTGCTGTCTAGAAACAACATGGGGTGCGCTGCCACCCTCTGCAGGAAACCCTCTAGGGCCACCTGGCGTCGCTCAACAAATTCTGCATCAAAGTTGTCAACTGTCGATAATTGCTGCCACATAGCTGCCATCTAATGTAAAATAGATTATGTTTGATAGAACAAAATTATCATTATTTCTAAAGGAAATAATGCCTTTGAAGGTGATGTCTAGATACAACATGGGGTGTGCTGCCATCTGCTGGAGGTTATAAAATATAGAAATATTAGAAACAGTTCATAACATTAATTCATGTCCAGGATTTGGAAACCTATAAATTCTGAATAACAGTTACTTTAATATGCATGTTACACAATTGTAACACCTTATTGTTCATATATCTGAGACACATAAATAAAATAAAATAAAATAAAATTTGTATTACTTTTAATTTAAAGAAGGTATACTTTAGAAAATATAAAGACACTTACCCTCTTTTCTGGTAGCGGTGGGATCACAATGTGCGGGAACATAACGACAAGATAATTCCTTAGCAGCTCAAACTCGCTGTATCTCCTCCATAGCGACGAGGACCCCAGAGTAAGATGGGACATGTTAGTCATGCCATCCTTCACTCTACTGTAGTGTTAAAGAACCAAACAATAATGTAACTAGATGGATCTTCGACTGCGCGCAGTCAAAAATGATGCCTCCACCATTACGCAATTTAATATCAAGCCCAAATCAACATGTACACAAAATTAATTCTGTCAACTCAATTTTGATGGTACTCTGTCTTTTAGATCTTGACGTATCAAAATTATGAGCTATAAGTGACCTTGACCTTTGCCCTCATGACCCCCAAATCTAATGACTACAATTGTTCCCTAAGATACATTCAGGTATCAAGTTGGATTGAAATCTGATATTCAGTTCTTGAGATTTCCAATCTCAAGCTACTTTTACATATAATGAGCCCACCTTTGACCTCATGACCCCCAAAATCTAATCAGTTCATTGGCTCTCCAAGAAACATACATGTAGCAAGTTTGGTCAGAATCTGTCAATCCCTTCTTGAGATAACGCGATCACAAGCTATTTTTGCATATATAATGAGCTCTGTGACCTTTGACCTTTGACCTCATGACCCCAAAATATAATCAGATCATTGGCCTCCCAAGATACATACATGTCCCAAGTTTGGTCAGAATCCATCAATCCGTTCTTGAGATAACGCGATCACGAGCTATTTTTGCATATATAATGAGCTCTGTGACCTTTGACCTCATGACCCCAAAATCTAATCAGATCATCGGCCTCCCAAGATACATACATGACCCAAGTTTGGTGAAAATCCGTCAATCGGTTCTTGAGATAACGCGATCACGGGAACGGGACGTACGGACGGACGGACGTACGTACGTACGGACGGACGGACAACCCGAAAACATAATGCCTCCGGCAACTTCGTTACGGAGGCATAAAAATATAAATAATTTGTATAATTTGTCAAACATGTATTTGATGTAGATACAACATTTTAATCTGACACATACACATTACAAGTATCTGCACTATAAAAATATCTTTATTGCTTTTAAACACTCATATTTTTTAACGAATTTGTTTACAATGTTGACAAAAATATAGAAATTGAAAACAGTATTTAAATCTTGCTTACAAGTCTGCCCCTCACTGCAATATTATACACTGTACTTTGGTATATCATATTCTTTAAAATTATAATTGTAATATTTTGTATAATTAAACTGTGCTCAAGATGTAAATTGTGCTGCCTTGTATTGATTTGCCTGATTGTTTCAATTCAACCCTTTCCCTTGGAGATTCTAAACTTCTAATAGACTTTGTACATAACCCAACCGGTTCCTGTAGACAAGAGGTTATAAATAAATCAAAAGTAGACAGAAATGTGTTTACCACGTTTCCACCATGTAGACAGTGAAGACATCCTTCATACCCATGGAGTTGATCCCAGTCCTCTTCTCCTGCTCAGTCACTGTTATCTCCACAACCTCCAACAGGTTCCCATCCTGGAAAATAAGCCACAAGACAACAAAAATAAAATCATAGCAATAATACAAGTAAAATCATGGTAAATAAATGATTTATTTGGAACAGTGTGTACTTCATGTAGATATTGCAGTGAAGAGAACTGGCACTCTAAAGGAGCTCAGGAGCTGACCAACGTTCTCTTCTCCTGCTCTGTCACCGTTATCTCCACAACCTCCAATAGGTTCCCATCCTCAAAGATTGAGTCAAGAATCAGGAAATAATATAGAAATACATGTACATTACAATATATATCTATTAACGAAAAAAAGGCAAATCAATCTAGGTAAGCTTTGAACTTCTGAAGAAATCTTTCACGTCCATGGAGTTGACCACCATTCTCATGATCTCCTACTCCATCACCCTTATCTCCACAACCTCCAACAGGTTCCCATCCTGGAAAATTGAGTTAACAAAGCAGAAAAATATATAGAAATACTACATGTAATATCTAATAAGGAATACTAACAAATCAATCTAGGTACGCTTTGAACTTCTGAAGAAATCCTTCACGCCCATGAAGTTGACCACCATTCTCTTCTCTTGCTCTGTCACCCCAAAATAAAAAATATAGAAATACCATAATAAAGAATATGGCAAGATCAATAATCATTATCACATGGTTCCACAGTTCCACCCAAAACAAATCAATTATACAAAATTAATACAAAATTTGGGCAAAATCAGTATAAAAACTGTTCAAAAATCACATAAAAACATGTTCAAGGTTTGTTGGTAACAACATAATGTATCATCCACTGTGTATGTATATATATATCAGACACAAACTGAATAACATTCTGGATAGGATATTGTACTGTACAATACCATTTGAATGAGGAAATTCAATTCAAGCAAATATAATATAATTATAAAAAGGCATGCTATTACCTCCAGGCTTACAATCAGCATACCACACATCATTGTTATCAATGACACAGGAATTAATCCACATTAATTTACTGTTGAAGTACTGAGTCTAATATTCTGATGATCAACATACATGTACATTTAATTATATGCACAAATCTCCGGCTACATGTATGGCTGGAGTGTAGAAAATGTATGTAAAATATGGAATTCACATTGTCTTCTTGAACAGGTTAATACAGACCTATGCAACCATAATTTATTATGGAATATGTAAAGGTGCAAAAAAGGGCATAAAATCAGTGTGTGCACGTATACATGTATACATGTACATTCACCTTGATTATTAGTCATAACTAGACAGTTCTGTTTCCTTGATCAGATTTGATCAAGTTATAGTATTGATATGGCGGTAGAGGTGCATTGTGCAACAGCTGTTTTACACTGATCTATGCCAGTTTAGTCCTCGTCACATATCATCGGATAGCATTAATGGACGCCCGACAAAGAGCCAAATTATCAATACGTTCCTATGCGTTTCTTGTTCGGCAAATGCGTTCCATGTCAAGCGATGTACATGTATGTTGTTCTATACGGCATAATGTTTTGTGCATATAAGCTATGGCAGCAACTTTCTCCACCGGATAAATTGATTTCGTCGGGCATCCGTTTACGCTATCCAGTGATATGTGTCAACACCCAATAGGGACAGCAACAACTGGTGCTGTTCTGTTGAATTCAACACTAGCAGAATGTCAATAAAAACTAACACTTCCTATGTCCACCAGCTGCTGATACCTGGGCAGTTTTACATGTGGTGGGGGGGGGGGGGGGGGGGGGGGGGGGGGTGGGGGGAGCTGATCGAGATCTTTCGCCAGAATATCATCTTTACTCATTTCACCTGATAACTAACCCTCTCCCCCCCCCCCCCAAAAAAAAAAAAAAAAAAAAGATAATAATAATAATAATAATAAATAAATAAAAATAATAACAATAATAATAATAATATTAATAATAATAATAATAATAATAAATATTAATAATAAATAAATAAAAATAATAACAATAATAATAATAATATTAATAACAATAATAATAATAATAATAATACAAAATATAAATTATACCCCCCAAAAATAATAAATAAAATTGATAAAAACTTTAAAATAAGGTTCTATTCTTACATGTCTTCTACATGATTTACTGATTCTACTCACACTTGGCAATTTGGGTGTCTTGATCTCACGAAGCATCGTTTAGAACTGTATCCAGGCTTATAAATACAAATACAAATCCACACTCTCCCACACAGGTAATATCGCACAAATAGCGTAACAGAATCAATAATTTTTGTCACAAAATACAAATGTGCATGCTCTCATTCAAACTGAGAGCTAGCCATGCAACTATCAAGTGAGTGATGAATGAAATGGGTTTTGAGAAAGAAGAGAAACACAACTCAATATTTCCAGATGGTTCTCAATCTATGACTGATACTAGTGATACACACAGTATTTTGCAAACAGGATTTCCAAGTCCATCGTAATGTGGAAGTTGGCCCAAGTCTCCTCAATGATCTATAGTATTACGAGAGTCTCTACACAATGTGTACACTGCTTGCTTCAATCTTGCTGATGCCCAAACATGTATAATTAATTATTCCA
>JBAMJV010008148.1:0-56883 GCA_037951105.1 Echinarachnius parma
CGGGGTAATTGTCCGGGAGGTAGTCATTCGGGGGTGGTTGTCCGGGGGTAATAGTCCTAGAACCGCTAGTTAGTATGCTACCCTTTGGATTGAAACGTACAAATTGAATTGAGCATAGTGTATGTTTGAGCTCTACCTAATGACTATGATACGTATAGCATCAGGAATATCATATCGTGACACTCATGTACGCAATGTTAAATGTTCAAATATTGTACTAATTATTTGTAATATTATTGTTCTGCTCGATGACGACTGAACATAGTTTTTAAGCAAATCACTTTGATATAATATACCAAATCAAATATCACACTTTGAATAAATGCATTTGGATTTTGGACTGAAGTGGATAATGTTCATTTCCGTTTTTCCTGTTTTAGAAATACGTATTCTCCAAATAAATTGTTTACAACGTCAACCAACCGTCTAGACCAACACTCCTTTCCATAGAGTGGATTTGTTCAGTTACTTTTGAACAAACTCACAAGAGCACTGACAAGGACCCGTAGACCGGGGGGGGGGGGGGGGGGGGGTTATGCTATGGGTGTGTACACATTCATTATAAAACGGCTCCGGTAAATTCAGGAACGTGATTGGCTAATACCGATCACGTGAGCATTGATTATTTTTCACCAACTGCACCACCTTTCCGATACCGCGCAACCACCGTGCCGATACCGCGCAACCATCGTGCCGAAGGTGTGCAACCTCGTGCCGTCACAATGCTTGTTTACCAATGTTTATATAGTTCGACGAAGACAATTTTGCGAAAGTGTAAAACAAAATGTAAAATGCTTCGTTTGTAAAGTATCTGTTCTGTAGTAAATCAATCGTAGCAGTTTCGTAAATTATATGGTATGTGGTTTGATATTGGTAAGTTTTGGAATGGAAATGCATAAAATTCGTTGATAATTCTCATTTTTATGGGAAAATCTTCGGCAATTTCCAATCAACTGCATTTGATCTGCTGAGATACAAAGACAAATTCAGTGAAGCGAGTGCAGTAGTGATGATTAATTTGGTAAATTCTAATAAATTAACATTCTAGAGAGTAGATAGACTGGGTTACTAATTGTGACAAGTCTGTTTTCAATAATCCAGCAAAATAAAACAATCCGAGGTTGAGCTCGTGTTGTACAACAAATAATACTAGGGTCATATTATCGTGCGTCATGTAAATTCATCGCACTCTCGGGCTATGTAAGCTGTTCAACGCACTCGGCTTATGCATCGTGCCCTCGCGTTCGATGCATAAACACAATGTACTCTAGACCGTGTATTATTTGTATATCATTCCCTCTCCCCCCCACCCCCCCCCCCCCTCCCCCCTCCCGAACAAATTATGACATAATAATTCGATTGAAACGTTTGATAATTATTACCCTTTTCCATCTCATTCCCTTCCAAACTTCTAAATGTGTTCTCGTTACATTGCATACATGTATGTAACATGTTTAGGACAGCCATGCATCCAAAATTCAATTGGTAATACTAACACAACGAATTATATGTACTTGTTTATTTCAATGTTGACAATGCTCCTAGATCCCTTAAACACACATCCCTTCTCACGAGGACTGTCTCTCCACCATGAGGTGATTTCTTGTGCGATCGATAAATATCACATTTGATATATAAAATCAAATTTTAAAAAGTCCATGTAAATATTCGCAAAACCTTAAGGTATACCAATAATCGACAATGATACTTATGTGTATAAAACATGTACATCTTTGTTATTAATCCATTTCTTTGACAATCGCTGCGCATTATGCTGTTCATTAAAACATTCCTAATATTTTGATATAACACAATGAAAGAGGTAGTATAACTTAAATTCAGTGGTATTGTTTACACACCGCCACAGTGAATACGTGATCTACATCGTTTCGCTTTGTTTCACATTTTATTACACCGAAGAGAGGCATACTGTATCCCCACTTCTCACCTTTTTTGTTCAATTTTAAAAGAATTGTGTGATGTTTCCTCAATGTTTATTTGTTATTCCCAAGGTAACCATAAAATGAAGATCATGTTGTTGTTTTTCGTATATATTTTTTTTTATTGGACAAAAGGAGTTTGGCGGCATACAAAATAAAGAGGACACTTGTATAAGACAACATATTTCATATTCATTTACGATAAAAAATATATATTGTATAGCAGATAAATTGCCCTCTTCAATATCGGTATAAAATCCAGATGAAATCATTCATGCATGACTTATAACTGTCAATTAACGACAGCAAGGTTTGTTTTCAAAAATAGCAAAAATGGAACATCCACTCAACCATATAAATCAAGTTCAAGTTCAATAGAACATTTATTTCAAAATATTTTCAATAACATACACTAACAAAATTGTCAACAATATAATTGGAGGTGAACATCTCTGAAAGCACAGCTTGAAACGAGAGTTGATAAGCATAATCTTAAACGCTATATTCATGACATTCCATAATTTTACTTTACAAATGTTACCTCTTTTTATCTTCATCTAAATAAAAAGTAAAAATGAAGACAAATTTTTAACATTATAGGTTTTATTTTCATCCAAATGAAACAAATTGGGAAATTCCATGGCAAAGGTTTATTAGTCGAAACTACAGTTTGTGCCCTTATTTCACCATGAAAAATGGTATAACTTTTTCTCAAGAATTCTACCGTAGGCAAAAGATCTGCAAATCCTGATGTCATCAACAGTTGGGCAGTCTTTCACATGTCATTTATTTAGGTAACTATGGTGACACTATTGCAGGGGATACATGAAACAGACGACCTGTATGCGTCAAAGACAGACCAGTATGTTGATGATCTCATAACCTGGCCCTGTTTTATTTGACATTTATTGTTAATTGACCATGGCATTTCATGCATGAACTATTACACCTTTAACTTATAACCCTGGATTTAGAGAACTAGATTTCCTTTAATTTGATATATGATAATGTTCACTTTACCTTACATGAATATGAAATATTTTAACTTATACAAGTGTCTAGTTTCTTTTTTTGCGGAGTATAGATGAATCAATTTTCAGATTCAAAGTTTATTTTTGTTTTCCTTTTTTAATGAAGGATGGCGTTAAAAACAAGGGAAATAAACTGACCGGTATAGTATTTACATGTATTAACGCTATACTGAAAAAGAGTGAAATTACCCAAACCAGATAGACCGTGTCATACCTGTATAGTTTGACTAGCCCATTGATCGTTGTCAGTTGTCATGCAACACCTCTGATTGTTCTCCTCATTGAGCGTCTAGAGGAAGGGCTGTTTGACATTCCAATGACATGTTTTAACTAGGCCCCAGTTTAAACTTGTGATTGGAGGATTTAAGGAACATAATATGACTGGTGACGTGTAAACCTATTAAAGCATATCTGTACCAGAGCATGACAACCATCATATGGGCCAGTCACAGTCCTTAAGTGTAGAAACGTAGTCGCTGTACATTTTTGCCTATTTAGTATAGCTTAAAGGGATCTAGTAACTTTGTTGACATGTGCAAAAAGTGATGAATGGTTGATGCAATGTATATTGTTGTTATCTCATATGTCCACAGGGTATTGTGTGAAAATTTCAAGTCAAATGGACATTGTATGGCCAAGTAATGAGCGAAAATGCAAAGTGATAATCAGTAACTCACTGCACAGACTTTGTACACGGAAGAAAAACTCGCCCGGAGTTTTTCTTATCTGAATACTTCAATCATACATATCTTTGTAACGAAAGGGAAATTTGAAAAACCGAAACCTGTCCCATGATTTTATTGTTAATACGAATACAACAAGGTATAAGGGAACCGCTAGAATTAACATTTTATTTTGAGGATTTTGACAATGTTACTAAGTCCCTTTAAGTTGGTTAAATAAATTGATTATATTTAATTGCGATATACAGATTGTTTACAAAAAAGCGGAACCCAACTTCCACCAGCAATATCTTATGTAGTGAACATAGTTATGTTTATTGCTATATATCATCGCAAAGATAATTTATTACTCTTTCATTTTATACCATATTTGTAATAATTGAGCTTGTAGTTATCGAATTGCAAGCATTTTAAACGAGCAATGTTAAAATTGCTTTGCGCACTAGATTTAGATCTATTCATCAACACGGTATGATGGTCATTCATTGAAACCTCTCCTTGTGTTCGTTTGTCTTGTAATCCTTTTGTTCCGTAAATAAATGAACATGGAGATACTTTTTAAATCAGTTCCTTGCCTGACCATGCAACTAACCACTAAACACGAGCACAAACATGTGCAGACAGACATGGGGGTCATGTGGAAGGACATTGGGGATGATTATGGACCATGAACTCTTCTCAAAGTTGAATAAAATGTAAAACTATGAATCAAGAAACATCATGAAATGTTACTTGACTTTGGCTATTGTTTCATTCTTTACATTGCATTTAACAATTACTTTCTACTCTTGTGCGCAAAGTACTTTTTACATAACCCTTTTTAAACAGGTTTTATTCAATCATGCATGACGTTATCACAACATAATTGGTATCAAACGAAAGAGTATGAATTAACCTTTGATATGACATATTGCAATAAATATAATTATGTTTATTAAATAAAATATTGCGGGTGGAAGTTGGGTTCCGCTTTTTTATAAACACCCTGTACTTTGTATGCTTAAAATATGCAATTGAAGTTTAAGTTATGCGGCTGGTCATGACCATGTCAACTAGCACACTAATACAGCTGCACCTATATGTAAAACATATGTTGATATTGTGGACATACCTGACGACGGCGTCAATTGCGGGAAACAACTCCCAATCGTATTCCGGGCTGAATAACACACAGCACAGGAGCAGGGCACGGGCGAGAACACATGCAGGTACACCGTTCTCCACAATATGCAGTTCTGCGGGAGATACACACATGAACGCGATGAAAGAATGTGATCTTGTTATGAATGCAACTTCGTAATAATGAAATAAAAACTTACATACAATAACCTTGTATGTACAGGAATCGCACTCCCCCTTAATAGAAATATAATAATTGTATAATGCACACATGTAATCTTGGATCATGTTTGGACTAGTTGAGAAGTGACCGTCGAATAGAAAACAATTGATATATCATTAAACATGACATTTCTTCATAATTATCATTACAAATGTATATCCTGCATGCAGCCTACCCTGGTTCCGCTTATGATGTTTATTTGTGATATATTTAACATTCTTTTCATATTGTTCAACTAAAGTGAAACATTGAATCTTTCAAAATAATTAAACTTTCTATAGATCCAAATATTACAATTTTACCGTGTGTTTCAAAAAACATTATACAGTCGGGACATTTTTTCTCAATATGACACATACACAAACGACCCATGGGCACCCAAGTTCGATATATTAGGTGAATTGGAAAGAGCAGGTAAAATATACACACTTGAAATGTAACAATAAGTCAAAGCCTTCCATGTCAATGAGAGGGTCATTTATACTTGTTCTATACACTCATATCACCAATAATAGTGTTGTTTGGTCCAACAATGCACAAAAGAGAATAGATAAAGACAAGCTGCGCAGAGTAACACAACAAGCCAGCTAAACCATCAATCGTCGGGATGTACACTGGGATAAAATTTGTGAGGACATAGTACTTGCTAAAGCCACACAGTTGTAGCCGATCCCTCACACCCACTCCACTTGTTATTACAATACACTGATGAGTCTGTGGACGTAGGCATGGTAGGTGGCAATCGCACATGGCCAGAACAAGTCGGTTTTCCAACTCATTCATTTCCCATTCAATTTGACTATTGAGTGATACATAAATGGTAGAATCTTTGGTCTGACTCTTAGTTTCTAAATATGTTTCTTTGTTATATTATGCTGAATCCAATCAACCTCAAGTAAATAGCCCATATGTATAATACGAAAAAGGTTGTACATCGATATGATAAGAAAGATATATGTTTTTTTGTTTATTATGTTCATAATATAAACATATACACATACCACCATACAATTTGCAATTACTTTATAGACCATGCACAAATATTGAATGAATGCTGGTTTAATAATGAACGTTATGTAATTGTATGAATCCCTATGGGCAATTCCACGGTAACGGAAGGACATTCAGACGCAATTTTTGAAATTTAATCAAATAATTCCAGGATCCTGCTTATGATTCATCATTGTAAATAACATTTCTGAGAATCTTGGTTGGACACCTTGGATTTCCTATTTTTTAAATTATTTTGGACACTAATGAGGCCGGTAACGGAAGGACGGCAAAATGGACATGGACTTTCAAGTTCTTTAGTTATGATCCAATCTCTGTGAAGTTTCAAATGCTATCATGTTATATTGGCTCATAGTCCATTCCCTAATGTTCAGATAGTATTACAACATTAATTTGAAAAAAATATGTCTATTGGTATATTAATTACAAGAAGTTAATTGCTTCACTGTTCGGTAACGGAAGGACAGTAACGGAAGGACAGAGTATTTGATTCATTAAAAATATACTTTAGGGCTCTCAAAAAAATGAAATTTTAATGTGAACTCATATTGTGATATCCAATGATCCAATTTGGTACCTTAAAACAGAAAAATAATAGAAAGGAATGCAAAAAAATGAAGAAAATCTAGAAATAGGCACTGTGTAGTCCCATGTGTATGGGTTCATGTATAGTGTCTGTTTCTCCTATCAGGAGACGCCCAATATTTTTTTAAATCATGTAAACTGAAAGATATCATTATGTGATCATGATTTATGAAAAAATAATCCAGAAAAAATAAACAAGATCAGAAATAATCCTCATTTGATTTTTCCACTTTTGGCTCATTTGGCGTGGAATTGCCCCTATGTATACTATGAAAGTTATATTGTATTAAACTTAATCATTATAAAATGCGTAATAAATAAGATACGATAAACCATTTTTTAAAATACTATTATCAATATGAATAGTGATACAAATTAGATAGTTTGAATTATGTTAATGTAAATGAAATAGAATGACATTAAATATAGGCTTGCTTGGACAGGCTTGCTCGATACATAAGTATCAACACATCTAGATATATTATTATTTGTATGTATATGTAATAAAATTTGGTTCAACCCGCTTTGGGCACGTTCCTCGTTTTGTACATATTATAATTTGTTAGAATGATTTGTTTCCAGTAGACGTGATAACAAGAATTGATAAATTACTATTTGAATTTCTTTTGGGCAGTTCTGTATCGAGATTCAAAAAATAAAATGTAATACACTGTTAACTTACACATATTATTGAACCACTTTCATAGTGCTTAACCAGCATAAATGTAGTATTTGATTCGTGAACATCATGTACAAACACTAAATACAATGACAAGTATGCAATAGCAATGCTTATCAAAGTATTGCAACGATCTGTTATAATTTCGAGAGGGGGGGGGGGGGGGGGGGGGGGGGGGTGTCGTGCCCAATGTTGAACTTCATCCGCAAAAGGAAAGTAATATGTGCCTATACACAGTAAAAAAAATTAACAACTTTTTAAACAACCAAAAACGCTGTTTAAGCCGGTCCCTCTAACAACGTTGTTTACAATTTTGAACAACCAAGATGTTGGTTGTTCAAAATTCTAAACAATGTTGTTAGAGGGACCGGCTTAAACAGCATTTTTTGCTTTTTAAGCCGGTCCCTCTAACAACATTGTTTAAAATTTTGAACCACCAGATCTTGGTTGTTCAAAATTTTAAACAACGTTGTTAGAGGGACCGGCTTAAACAGCGTTTTTGGTTGTTTAAAAAGTTGTTAAATTTTGTTTTACTGTGTACATTTGTCACGAATACGAAGTATATTTTCAAATTTGCATTACTGTTATAGTTTAGTTAAAGGGATAGTTGAGATTTGGTATAGAGGGCGCTACACAAAAATAATTTGTTTGAGAGATAATAAAAAAAGTGAGTGTAAAATTCGGATTAGCATTACAATTCTGACAGAATAAACTTTATTTTATCGAAATCGCATCAGAAATAGCTGAAATATTCATTATTATAACCTTTTGTAATAAATGTGAGGCCCCACAATTATTATATAATTTTCAATTAGCCGTTACAATTTTTAAAAATGCTTCCTCTTTTAAAAAATTTACAAAATAGGTTTTATATAGTTGTTCTATATATCTAATCACTGTTTCAACAAAACATCACATGCACAATATATGTTGTTAAATGGTTGAAGAGAGCGCCCTCTTGAGTAATATCGGCTCTTTTTTTTAATGATAACAGGTTTTTATCTATTTATTTGTAATGTTATATTTTGTTTCGAGCATGGTGGAGTTATAATTATTAGTTTGTAATGTAATGGTGGAGGTTTTGCTTACTACAATGAAGTTTGACCAAAACTGTACTCTCTTTACCAGAACTCAACTATCCATAAAAATATTCACCAGCTTGCGACGAATATATCATGTTATCTTGACCTTAAATAAGCCTAGAAAATATAATTCATATAGGAGCTCACCGGGGAAACTAAACTGCTAAAACTGGGATACTTCATAATTATCTTCAGAATGAGTAAACACATAATCTAATCAGACCCACTTATCAACATTCTTATCTGACCTTCTGTAACCCGACGCTAACAATTAGTGGTATCATGATCAGGAGAACTCCTTGATCACATGTAGGCCTATTTTGTACAGTGTAGTCAACTCAAAGTCATATTCAAAGACACGTGATGTAAATATTAAAGGAAAAGCAGCCTTTTGAATATTTCAAGCAGGTAATACAGGTGTACAATTATGTGTAAGGTAATTCCTGAAATACTTAAAAAATTACATTTGCAATCGGTACCAATTTAATGACTTAACCACTAATGTCAGTATGTGCTTCCGAAACATACATGTACATACCACGAGTAACGTGGTGTGCAAGTCAGAGACGGATATCGTGTGTAGCCCTGCATGGATTGGTTAGTTGTGTCCGCCATAAGGGCTCCATTCCTGCCGGGGATCCAGGGAGTGGAGCTGTCCCAATGGAAACAAAAAGTAACTACCCCCTAAACAAATGCTTATAATTGTTGTGATAATTGTATCAAGCTTTAATTGTACATTTATTTTTCTACCAAGGAGGTTCAAACAAAAGGAGAAACTTCAGACCTAGACCCTATTGTTAGAAATGTGATGCCGCAACTAAATTATGCGTACATCCACAGATGCGCTTAGGCTTCATAACAATGAGACGTATTTCAGAATTCCTGCCATGTCAAGCAATAGCAATTGATGTCTGCATGAAAGTTTATTTCCCCAGTTGTCGCTGATGACACATAATCTCATTTGTAACCTGGTGAATACATTGCATATTAGGACAAGCAAATGGAATCAACTGATTGTACCCGTGTGAAAAAATAGCCAACTTCTGCCAAGGCCGCAATCGGCCGCATATATGAAATAAGTTACATGGAAGCCAAACCATTTCTTTTTAAATAACATAAACTTGACTTGATGATTTTTGCGGAAATTGATAAATGTAAAGCTATGGACAGGTGCGTATACATTATGCCTATTTATAATTACACATGTCCAAATAGGCATGATATATGGGACCAAAATTCGAAATGGCCGCCAACTTGTCTACTGCGACCACCTGTCTATAGCCATCACTTTTCGCCGGTCCCTTGAGCGGTCGCTATAGACAGGTTTGATCATATCGTATATTTGAATTATACCTAATTCAGTATAACTCCAAATATCAAGGTGTGTGTACTAAGGTGTGCATTACCAGGGTCACTTGTAGTAACTTATAAAATCCACTGTAATAGTTTTAACTCTACCATGCTCTTCAGGTATAGAAAAACAAAAAAACCTGTTATCATTTACACATTTAAACACAAAAGGGCCCTCTATAAAAACGCAATGGTCACAACCATTTTCATACAACATTATGCATGGCATGCGATGTTTGGTTGGAATAATGATTAGATAGAGAGATCATCAACAACTATTTAAAATCCTCATTCGAAAACTTGTTAAAGATTGTATTAAGCAATTGTTTAATATCAACAAAACTCATCGAGATTTATTCCGATCGGATACATGTTTATTGATATTTTAGCCGTTTCTATACCGATTTTGATCCAATACAGTTCATTATGTCATTAAAAATGTATCCTTTTTCGAACTTTGCACTCAGCTTTTCATTATCTCACAAACAATTTTTTTGCAGTGCCCTTATTTACCAAAAGTGAACTAACCCTTTAATTGCACGTAACATGATTAGGACAGCTGTCATGCATACAACATTCTATGGTAATACTAACGCAACGAGTTATATGTACTTTTGTTTAATTTCAATATGAACAATGTCTCTAGTTCACGTAACTCACATCCCTGCTTACTGGGACCGTCTGTCAACCTTGATTCGTTGTGCTAACGTTAAAAATAAAAATGTATATCATTCAAATAACAAAGGCCATGTAAATTATTTCCAATAATCTCAGGTATACCAAAAATCGACAAGGACAGTTATGTCTATCTAGTGGGTACATCTATGTTATCAATCATTTTCATTGAGACTTGTAATTAAGAAATAACAATTTCCCTGATATAACACAATGCAATAATTGGCATAAATACATTCAGTGGTATTGTTTATACACAGCCACAGTGAATAAGTGATCTACATCGTTTCGATTTGATTTACATTACATCGATACTCTCCTAATAGATAATCGTGTTCATATAACTGTCAAACAACACTCCTTCGAAAAATGTGGGCTAGTTGTTTTCGGTTCACTCCTAACATGCTAAATGGTTTAAACAAGTTTACAATAACAATGCCATTAAAATTGTCTCTTATTAAATACAAGGAAATACCTAGACTGTTTTCAGACTTATCATAATGGTAAGATGGAAAGTTGCGGATGGTAAGTTGCGGCAAATAAATATACCTATAACTCCAGTTTTATTTTACCATGAACATTGTAAACAGATAAACTTCTTAAGCTACATTTTCATCATATTCGTTATCTAGCGCTCTGCCATGGAATTTGACTTGTGATCTAAATGACGTGCACATGAATGAGGGGGCTTAGGGCGCCTCCATCCCGAAACATTATCACCCTCTCCCTCATTTTCAGTATAATGTGGTACATTGGCTTGTTTTTAACCATGCAGTGACACCCTTGTATGTGTTTCAATGAATAACCATCATACGTTTAAGATTGTCATAGGTGGGGATGTAAAGGGCGGTCTGGACATAAGAAAATAGGCTAGCTTGTAAAAATTGCAGTACACTGAGCCAGTGTGTATTTCGGACCGTTCGCAGTACGATTCCAAAATGACACCGCGTTTCTGGTTTACGAATCCAAACCACATTCTGATAAAGACCATCCGTAAGTTTTCACACAGCTAGGTCGCTTCGTTTCCTCGAAAGTCATCCCCTCAAAACATTCCAAATACAGATATATATTCATATTTTGTTGGTTCATCGCGCCATTGCTCATTGTTAACTATTTTACGTAGGGTTCTTGAAGTTGTCACTATCATTATAAACAAACCACTTCAACTTGGGAAAACTCAGCAAAAGATAAACAAGTTTTATATATTTTTGTTTTACATCAATTAATGGAATTACTTGTCATGAGATCAGCTACATGGTCAAAGCAAACTTGAATATTACATTGCAATGTCGGACATTCTGTTTAAACAATCAACGTACTTCTTGATTGTTCCGTATCTGACAGTAATACATATAACCGTCATTTTTACCCGTGATTATTGACTTACATTGATACAATATATTTTACCCCACCCAAATGCAAATTGACCTTTAAACTGTAAACAGATAATCAACTATTTCAACATCATCATACCCTTGTTATCTAGTTGATGTCACGCGATGACAACATGATTGTATTTTAAGGTTACAAAACAAATCTCTTTTTGTTTAAATTGAATATAACGAGGTTTGGCAAAAATGAGTCAGAGTCAGAAAAGAACTATAGGTACCCCGTTAAAGGGATAGTTGAGTTTTGCTCAAACTGAATATCATTAACAAAGCCTGCATCATTACAGTACAAACAAATAATAAGACAATAACAAACGACTAAGTAAAGACCTGGTTATCATTTTAAAAAATAGCCGTTACAATTACTCAAGAGGGCGCTTTCTAAAAAATAAATGGTTTCAAACATTTTTCATACACTATTGTGCATGTGATGTTTTGTTAAAATATGTATTAAAATAATACAGATATCATCAACGATTATTTCAAAGCCTATTTTGAATTTGTTGAAAGAAGTGTGTACGGATTTTTATTTTTTTTTTAAAAGTCAAGATATCGACTGGCTAGACAATATATAAATATAATATATAGAAATCAAATTTTACAACTATGAGAGCATTTGAAACCGAATGATTTTGATTTCATATGTTTTATTAAATGAATTTTTAAATGGAACTAAAGCTAACTAATTTAGTGTCATGGGGCATTTCGGGAAGTACCAATACTCAAGTGTACCGTTAAGCAAAAAAAATGTATTTGTTTGACGGGTTATAAATCGAAACATTATGAGCGATGGAATTTCCAAGTTCCTTTAAACTTGACGTTTCCCGTCATTTGCCTGTAAAGTCACGAATGCAAATTGGTAAATTTTGTTATCTTCCAATTTGATAAGTATAGTCGCGTTTTGCATTTAATTTGAGATTCATACAATAGTATACGATTTGCTACGTCATGTGACTGTAAAAGTCATTTAGGAAAATCTGTCATGTTTTGCTTTCGATTTCGTGTATTGAATTCAATTTGAGAATCATGAAAGTAATTACGCTACATTACATCATGGCTAAAATTGTAGGCCATGATATCTATTTTGATAATAAAACAAAGAGTCGTTGGAAAAGCGTTTTGTTTTTTCTTTAAACAAACGCGATTACATCAAACTCAGATTGTTTTTCTTCAAATGGTTATCAATTGTTTGTTGACCACATTTGCCCAATTGGTTTTCTGACATTCATCGTCTTGTATCGAGCACATTTTGCTCGGGCTTCTTTTACGTCCTAGTCCACCATATCAGAGGTCAAAGGGGTCATTCTATCTATCGGTTCCCTGAGACCCAATGTCATTAAAACATGCTATAGTTATGTTTGTAATTAAAGTGCGTTCCAGTAGCCAATTCCGAAAATAATGCAGACAAATAGGTTTCCAGAAATATTTCATCTTTCATATTTCAAATATATCATAATTAAAAAAAATACCGATACAAGAATGTAATATATTTACCCTATAAAATCGAATAGAGGCATACTGTATCGCCACATCTCACCTTCGGTCACCATTTACTCTGCTTTTTTGTTAGATTTAAAAAAAATTGTGTTAATTTTCTTAGGCGGCCATGTTCATCTGCTGTTCCCATGGTAACCATAACATAAAGATCACGTTTGGGTGTTTCTGTATTTTCGTATTTTTCTTTTTGTAATGGACAAAAGGAGTTGGCGGCTTTTTTTTCCGTCAAACTATAGCAAAAATGCAAAGTGATAATCACTAACTCACTGCACTCAATTTGTACACGGTTTCAAAATTCCAATGGAATTTTCATTATCTGAACACCTCGATCGTACATATCTTTGTAACGAAAGGGGCATTTGAAAAACCGAAACATGTCCCATAAATTCATTGTCAATACGAATACAACAAGGTATGAGGGAACCGCCACAATTTAATTTGTATTTTAGGATTTGGACAATACTAAGTACCTTTAAGAAGAAAGGAACACCCATCATAATCATTTCCGGAAAAAGATAAAAACTTCGTAGTCCAGGAATATCATATCAAATTAAAAACATCGTCATACTTATTGTAATATCGTTATGTGTTAATGGGTATACGGGAGCAGAATTTTCTATCACTGTCTAGAAAAAAAGGAGTGATTAATTTCCTATGACCAGAAATAATATGTTACTGCCGACTGAAATTAGATACCAGAAAATAACAACTATGAACATTTGGAAAACTGAACCCTATCCCATAATTTCATAATTTCACGAATACAACAAGGTATGAGGGAACAACTAGAATTAAAATTTCATTTGGAGGATTTCGACAATGTTATTAAGTCCCTTTAAGATGATTAAGGATTCAAATAACATTGTAATTTAGTAGTCGAAACTCCGAAGTATATTCCATTACATTTTAAATATGTTTTATGGATTTCTTTTCAAACTTTCTTCAAGTTTACACAAACTACACTGTTAACTTACACATCTTATCGTACCACTTCCAACCACTATAACACACAGAGACGGAGCCATTCGGGTCGCGTGTATTCAATTGTATTTGTATTGCATTTGCATTTTTTTTAGAAGTAGTGATTTTTTATATCTTTTATTAATGAATGTTTTGTAACTGTTATGATTCCTCATTATATTTAGGTAGGTCACATGAACTGGGAAAAATAACCCTCGGGTTACAGTTATTCAGTTAATCTTTTTCTTTCCGTGACATTCATGTGACCGTTTCTTTATACCTTGTATAATGATTGTTTTTTGTATGTTTAATTTGCCAAATAAATATATAATAATAATAGTGCTTAAGCATCATAAATGTAGTATTTGATTTGTAAACATCATGTACAAACACTAATACATGTACAATAAAAGGTATGCAAGTGCAATTATGTTTATCAAAGTATTGCAACGATCTGTTATAATTTCGGTGGGGGGGGGGGGGGGGGGGGGGGTTATCGAGCCCAATGTTGCTATACAATTTAGTCACGAATACGAAGTATATTTTCAAATTTGCATTACTGCTTTAGTTTATTTAATGGAATGGTTGAGTGTTGGTAAAGAGAGCGCTGCACAATATGATTTGAGAGATAATCAAAAACGGAGTGTCGAATTTGGAATAGCATACAGTTCTAATGAGAGAATAAACTTTATATGATCAATATTGCATCAGAAATGGCTGAAATACCCATTAACATAACCGTTTTATTGAATGTGAGGCCCCACAATGATTTTGAGTCAGCCGTTAATTTTTTTTTTAATTGCTTCCTCTTTTTAAAAATGTACAAAATAGGTTACTATACTTGTATATTAGCTCCCTATGTAATCATTATTTCAACATTGCATGCACAATATTTTGTTTAATGGTGGAAACCGATGAGTGTTTAGAGAGCGCCCTCTTGAGTTATATCGGATCTTTTTGAACGATAACAGGTTTTTATCTAGTGTTATCTAATTTTATGTTTCTTTCGAGCATGGCATGGAGTTATAATTATTAGTTTGTAATGAAATGTTTGAGGTTTTGCTTGCTAAAATAAAGTTTGACCAAACCTTTACCTTCAGCCAGAACTCAACTATCCCTGTAAATATTCACCAGCTTGCGACGAATATATCATGTATATCTTGACCTTAAATAAGCCACGAAAATATTATTCATATAGGAGCTCACCGGGGAAACTAAACTGCTAAAAATTGGATAATTCATAATTATCTTCAGAATGAGTAAACACATAATCTAATCTGACCCACTTATTAATGTTCTTATCTGACCTTCTGGCACTCGACGCTAACAATTAGTGGTATCATGATCTGAAAATATTTGTACAGTATAATCAACTCAAAGTCATATTTAAAGACACGTGATGTTGATATTAAAGGAATAGCAGCTATTTTAATATTTCAAGCAGGTAATATAGGTGTACAACTATGTGTATTAAAGGTAATTCGTGAAATACTTTTATTACATTTGCAATCGGTTCTATTTAAAGGGGTAGTTTAGTTTTGGTAGAGAGGGCGCTGCACATCACAATTTTTTTGTGAGGTAATGAAAAACTGAGTGTCAAATTTGAGAGAACATGCAATTTTAATGGCAGAATAAACTTTATTTGGTCAAAATCGACCCTGAAACGGCTGAAATATCAATAAATATATCTGATCTTATAATTATTTGGGGCCCAAATAATTAGATGATTTTTAGAAAAAAATAAAAAAATGCTTGCACTTTTTCAAAAATTTTCAAAAGCGTTTTTTAAATAGTTGTTGATGATCTCGCTATTTAATCATTATATCAATAAAACATCACATGCATAATTTTGTATGAAAAATGGTTGAAACCAATGCCTTTTTAAAAAGCGCCCTCTTGTGTTTTAATGGCTCTTTTTGAATGATAACAGGCTTTTTACTTAGTCCTTTGGTATTTTTGTATACCTTTCGAGCATGGTGGAGTAATAACTATTAGTTTATAATGTTACTGTGCATGTTTTGGCTACTAAAGTTCAGCCTTACCAAAACTAAACTACCCCTTTAATGACTTAACCCTAACAAGGTCGGGGACCAGCCCCCCCCCCCCCCCCCCCCCCCTCCCCCTCCGCGATTTTTTGTCTTGCTCCTAAACGCGGTAAAATCACGCGCCGCTGCTTGGTGAATTTTTTATTTCGGGTCTTGCGCATATTATAAAACAAACATTTTGAAAATCGGCCCTACCGTCACGTGACCTTTTGTATATGCATGTCAGCCCAAAATTGGCTCAATTTCGTGATTTGTGTACAAAACATATGGAAATATCAATTTTCGTAAAAAGAGGTATATCATTGCTTATGTGGTCTTGTTAACATGTTATATGTTTGTTTTGGAGTTCAAAATAGTTGAATTATACTAGTAGTTAGAAATAAAAAAAAAACATCGAAAACAATAAAACACATAGGTAAAACAAAAACAAAGAAATACATACAAAATTATAAAAATAATAGAAAACATAAGGAAGAACCTGGCTCTTCCAATTTTTTTTCGTATTATTATTCTAAATGCACTAAAGAATATATGTAGTGAAAATCAGGGTTATTATATTATAAAGAATATATGATTTATGGGAAAAAATATGAATTTCATGACCTTATTTGCATAAATTACCATAAATGTGCAAACTAAGAAATGTTTCAAAAAAATTAAATTACCATTGTATTCTTTACACTTCACTTATCATGCGTGCAAATTATCACAGCGATCGGCCGCTCCGCGGCCGAGATCTTAGAGGGGGAGGGCCATATTGGCCCCCCGGCTGTACGAAGACCTCAAATAGCCCGGCCTTTTAGGGTTAACCATTAATGTCAGTTTGTGCCTCCGAAACATACATGTACATACTACGGGTCACACGGTGTGCATGTCATAGATGGAGGTCACACAATACTTTGCAACCGAATTATACAAAAAGTCGACGGATCTCGTTTGTAGCCCTGCATGGATTGGTTGCTGGTGTCCGCCGTAAGGGCTCTAGTCCTGCCGGGGGTCCAGGGGCGGAGCTGCCTCAATGTAAATAAAAAGTAACTACCCCTATACAAATGCCTATAATTAAAACAAAATAATTTTACCACAATGTTTTTACTGTTCTGAACATCGTGTATGAAAATCATAGATACCCATCACTGCATGGCTTAATGAGCAGAGATTAAAAACAAAATGACCCACTTTCAAATATCAGAAGAACTTGTGCATGCCTGTACATTCTCGCGAATCAGCCCATGTAACTTAATGCATTCATTATGGTTTATTCGACAATGCTGATTGAAATTGCATTCATTTTTATTTCTGTTGGAACAAATGGGTAAATGCGGTTATTTTAATCGTAAAACAGTGCAATAACACATTGCTCAATATTCTATAAACTGCAATAATAAAACTACTTTTGTGAATTTTGAATTTTTTCCGAAATGTGTGCTTTCAGCTCGATCATGGATTAGTGGGTACCTCTTATTCTTACATATGCTTCTCTTAACAGTTTTATCATATGTAAGTGTTATGGCGAAACAAAATCTTGTAACGATTCTCGGTTATGAAATTATGAGGTTTTTTTTTTTAATAGTGGGTAGTTGTTGTTTGTGTTTGGTTTTGTTATGTGTAACTGTGAATCGATGCTAGTTGCGTTAAGTTAGAAATTTTACCTCTATATTTTACACATTGGGTCCTATTTTGTACGAAAACAAAATAATGAAATTACACAAGGCCTGACGCTCAAGTCAATTTGTTGTCTTATTTAAATGTAATTGTGTACTCGATCGGTTAAAACTAATGTAGAAATAGACTTGAGTGAATGAGCATTTGTATACAATTGGTGTGGCATTTTAATCAAATAATGAAAAGTTGATACCATTTGGGCTATTTATATTTGGATGTATATTAATTTTCTTCTCAATATCCTCCAATAGCCACTTAACAATAAAGGGTTTAGATTTTAGCAAAGTGAATTGTTAAAGCCATTGGTCTAGGATCAGTAATTGTGGGTGTAATTTTCTTAGGTATAAGAACAATGTTGGCATATTTCCAAGAGTTACGAATACTTACCGCAAGTTTCAAAAGACATGAAAAAATTCACATAGAATTATTACTGGTAAATCTTCTGAAATCTTCTGTTACACTATATTTTGGTAAATTAATTTTACTATTAAAGTAAATTATAAACTTGTTGACATTCAATGAAAGGAAATTTTACAGGTGATGGCAAATGTGCTGGTAAGAGTGAGCTATCAAAATGAAGCAAATCTTCAGCAAAATAAACCCCTCAAAAAAAGTTCGGAAACTCAAGTTTGATCGATCATATCTCTCATATTTTTTCATTAGCATATTCGAAATTGGTGTCACAATAAAGCCTCATTATATACCTTTCACACGATGCATTATGTGTAGTGATTATGCAATTGGGGCGATTGCAGTAGCCCAGATAATAGGGGGAGGCAGGAAGTGAAATGTCGCAAAATGGCTCAATGCATTTAATGTACGAGTGCATGACTGTGCTGACCAGTTTTTTGAAGTTCACTTACTATTGAATTCTGCCACCCTTTCCATTCATCAAAATCATTGGAATTTGATACCATTTTAATGGAAATTATCTCTTCATTACGATGGCATATTGATCGTAATGATTAGGCAAATGGATTGTGCGCAGCAAACCGGAATATGGAGATAGGTCGAGTGTGAAATCAGACAAAAAATATCGAGTTGACAAAAAATCAGAGCGTTGCATCTTTTTCGAGCTTTTGGGAGGATTTTTTGAAATTTCAAATGAAATATTCATGAACGGAAAGCCCAACAACTCTTCTGTATGAAAATGTGAAATTTATAATGATTTTTGTAAAGGGCGGCTGTAAGGAGATGAATGTGGGGGAGCCTCAAAAGTGACCCATTTCAAAACGCTCTGATTTGTTGTCGGTGTCTTTTACCATTGTGTGGAGTATGTAATGCGACTTGAATGAGTTGGCCATGAATGAGAAGAATTCAATTGAAAACGCATGAATAGTGACTCAATTGTGCGTTGAAATCAAAGCGTTTTGAAATGGGTCACTTTTCAGGCTCCCCCACATTCATCTCCCTGCAGCCACCCTTTACTAAAATCATTATACATTTCACATTTTCATACAGAAGAGTTGTTGGGCTTTCCGTTGATATCAATTTGAATTATGAATATTTTATTTGAAATGCTAAAAAATCCTCCCAAAAGCTCGAAAAAAATGCAACGCTCTAATTTTGTGTCAACTCCATATCTTTTTGTTTGATTTCACACTCGACCCATCTCCATAATTCCGGTTCGATGCACACACCCCATTTGCATAATCTTTACGATTAATATGCCATCGTAATGAAGAGATCATTTCCATTAAAATGGTATCAAATTCCAATGATTTTGATGAATAGAAAGGGTGGCAGTATTCAATAGAAAGTGAACTTTTAAAAAACTGGTCAGCACAGTCATGCACTCGTAAATTAAATGCATTGAGCCATTTTGCGACATTTCACTTCCTGCCTCCCCCTCTTCTCTGGGCTACTGCAATCGCCCCAATTGCATAATCGGAAAATTAAACGAGATTTAAATGAAATTTAGATTGAAGTTTAATTATGATTCTACGAAGTATAGGCCTAATATGAGGAATCAGGTAGGACGCACATCTGTTGCGGCCGAAATAGCACCACATTTTTGTAGACAATAGGTTTTCTATTGATATGCAAATGAGCTCTCGCTCCCCCGTGTATATATACGCCGCGGTTTCGCGACAACGCCATTTTTCAAAGAAAAGGCTCGCCCAACTCCACAAGGGTACGGGTCTTATTACGCCATAGACGTGATAGAGTATACGAATCCCTGGCACTCAAAGTGTAAAGAATCTTCGATAAGTTTTACACCCCAGTCAATCCGACGGATAGTAGGGCGGGTACCTGATTCCTCATATTAGGCCTATACTTCGTAGAATCATAATTAAACTTCAATCTAAATTTCATTTAAATCTCGTTTAATTTTCCGATTCTACTTCGTATGGCCTAATGAATCGGAATCAGGTAGGACCTTCAAAGCCAGAGTTGGGGAGCTAATACTACGCACGACAGTAACCAGAACTGTCGTGCCCGATAGACGAGTCACGCGGACGGCCAAATCAAATCCATTCTAAATCAGTGCCCGTAAGAATACAGGTACCGTACATCAATAATATAGCTTGCACTAATACAGTCATGATGTCCGCGCAAACATATTCCACGAACGGACAAACGCGACGCGTGCCGTGCGTCCGCGTGATCCTGCATACCTGTACAGTAATCTCGGGATCGAATAATACGATCCTCGGAATAAGGAGCTAGACCTCCAAATCAAAAAAAAAGCTTTATCATCTAAATTGAGCCAATGTATTTCTCTTCCTCTGGTTGTTATCAATCACTGGAGTCGAGAGTGAGGGAGAGTCTAAACTCAAATATAGAACTACGAGATCTAAGTACGTACACGTGTACCAAATAACCTTTATATTCCAATAAGGAAAAAAGACAGTATGATTCAACAATTCCGAATGTTCACGATCCCAACGGAACATGCAGTGCCACTGCACACGGAATCCATACTATTATTTATGTGAGAAAAGCAGTGTTATTCTGCATTATAATGATTTTATCCGTACCATCAGTGACAATCACCACTTAACGTTTGGAAGGCCGTAATTTCAGCAAAAGCTCTTTCAGGCGATTTCTCCGCCTGTCCGTAAGGATTGACTAATCCACTTTCTACATCTATATCCTCCGACGACCACAGCCCGAGCATACGGAATCAGTCATGAACGGGATAAGACAATAATGCCACTGACCCAAAACGTATAGTATATTACATATTACAAATGAACGCAATATCACAAAGCGTTCGCCACACAATAGGGCGGCACGATAACAAACGCATCGTTGACTATCAAGGCGACAAGATTGGCGCCGTACTACCATGCTGCAATTGGATCCAAACATTGTGCAATTAACCTTATGCCATCGACCTACTGATCGTGCTGATGGCCTATGCTGATGCATACCGATGGGGCTTAAATTAAAATGCAGATAATGCTAACATACCGGCGCCCAATATGAAAGTCGTACCGGCGGTCCGAATTACCAATTTCGAAAAAAAAAACAACAACAACGAAAGTCACTCGAGGTTTTTCCAAGTGTGTTGCTTCTAAAGTACCTTATACAAAGGTACACACGACCGTTATACCAAAGCGGTCTTAATCAAGAGTGTATAATCAATAACCTGTGCCATCCGACTCGGAACGAGCCCAGCGATCACTCAAAACAAACTAACGTAAGATATTGTAGTAACCCCGAGATAAACCAGTATCCGAAAGCTACACCTGTCACGTGTAATGCGTCAACCATGCCAAGGAAATCGAATGTATACGCTCCCTTTGCAAAAACAATTCGAAAAGTATTCAAACCAGCTTCTGTCCGCACGTACGACTGACCAATGCTGAAACGCACATTGACACATGATTGTGCAGTACTTCTAAAGAATGGATCATAAGGCGCTAGTTCCGATATGAACACGCCCCAAACAAATTACGTAGGCGTAACGACTAGGGCATTGAATCACGATAATGCCATATACTATATATAATAGATCGATCACCTGGCGTCAAAAACGCCTATCAATAGATCACGGCAAACAACCTAGTTCCGCAAATTGATTCGCACGAACGACTGCCGAATCTCCGTCAACGTCAGTATGAATAAAATACTGCAACACTCAATTCATTGTAGCGGGACGATAACACACAACCGTCAACACAGATACGTGTCGGCATTGCCGTGCCTAAACAGAACGCATTGTTCAGATCCGACTGTCAATTGTCGCAACCTATGATATAGGGGCAACAAAGTATGTTCACACCTTGAACATTGTTCACTCATGTCCACTTTGTATCGCTATAGAAGTGAACGATACTGTAGTCATGCAGAACGAATAATGATGTGTTCTCAAACTAAAATATCCACCTACTCGGATATACATCCTTTCAAATTGGAACACATAACAGGGCGAAGCAACACGAACAAAAGGAGTGGTATGGTGATAATCTTCTCGCCTGATGAACTACCCTGGAGTGCGACAACTATAAGACAAATGCGGGTGGAATGTGTCGTGCTTAGCACGCCATCGCTTCATCATAAGGTTAAGTCAGACGGGTCCACCATTATGTCTTGCCACTATAACATGAGCTCTCAGCCGTACTGGGACTGTCTTCAGAGAGGTATCCTATCCGGAACCACTTAGACAGCTTTACTTTGCATTGTTTGGTAATGAAAAACGTCCGGTTTATCCTTGACAATGGCTTGCCTAATTCTGGCAAAGTCAAAAAGGCATAAGAATAGTGCGTAATTCCACTAAGACATGAGAACAATTTACATGATGCGATAAAAGGGGAGGACCCCTGTACTCATATCGTGAAACTAGGCACGGATGACCGGAGATAAAACTGTACACCTTCACACAATACAACTGCACGAACATCAAGACCGCACAGACCGGGCCGGGAGCTTTTGCATTCACACTAAGAGGCGCCCCATTGATAACACTCAATAGCAAGTATCCATGGCTACGTGCGCCAAAAAGCGAGCAATATACTGACACGCGCCCAGGGCGGGGCATTGGCTCACAGCCAAACGCCCTTGTATTGTAATCCCTCTTACAATTTAGACGAGCAAAAATAACCGTCTTCAAGCCAAACAAATGACCCGTCATAATCCGCGTGGACATACCACGATCCGCCCAAATAAAGGCTCCTTGAAATGGTCGACATGTCAACAAATGACTAATCAGAGGATGGAGCGTCGTTAGGCTGAACGACGGTAACGATGATAGCACCAAATTAAATCTTGGTGCATAAAATGAATACTGAACCGCATACCAAATCACCTAATAACTTGTGGTGGTCATATACCGCATTTCCCATGACAGTAATGTTTAAACGAAAACATGATAATCAAGATGGCGGCTGGGCTAAAATTCAGGTTCGGGTATAATCAGATACCTTTCAGCACGTATACATGCCAGTATAGTCATATCGTTTTAAAACCCCGACAGCCAAGCTGGCTGGTAGGCTAAAATTCAGTTTCCGATACCGAAAACACTGGCGCCCGGCAAATAGGGCAAAACTGATATCCTGTGCCCATTCAAAGGTCGACACCATGATTGGTGCGCCCTGCATCTCACGGTATACACAAGTCGACAGAACTAGCCGTAAAATGGTCAGCGCAAATGCGTCAAACTGTAAATATTAAGTACATGGCCGTTCTAAAATTCATCCATTACACCACCATGTGTAAGTTGGGCATAGCCAGTATATAAAATAAGGCACTATGTAGTTTCATTATCGGTTCTAGAATAACCAATTCCAATCAGGCACAAATGGCCATAATGTAGTATGATCATCCACGACCATTCCCAATCCGTATAGACTCGAACGGTCTCTATCTCACGACTGCAGCGGCCACTTGCCGCGAGTATACCGTGGATATGGGCCCCGGTTCATAGAACCATCTGATCACACATCGACCAAGTGGGTTTGTAACATGGCATGTAACATCATGTAACATCAAATACATTACCATTATTCCTTTCGGTCGATAACTATGGTGTGTGGGATAAAAATCACACCGAATGAAAGAGCCCATTCGAGTCCACATGCATGTACATGTATATAACATCGCCTTATTTCAGGCCGGGATATATCTCAGATAACCCTCATCTAGTAGCCATTCCATGGCTTCTCATACCAATATACAGCCTAGGCTAATACAGTAGCCGGCTCAATCAAAAGTGGCCCAAAGCGGCTTCATGGCTCTACCTCAAAGGGAGCTGTGTACATGCTGGCCTTAATAACAATAAGGTAGATGCTCATGTCGGCCCCATCTCCATCCAAGCTCCTGGTGTCTCGATCGGCTAAGGCCCCGTACTCCGGTTCCAGCAGCGGGTAGACCTATCATCAGAGGTGGGTAAATCCAGCACCCAGCGACGGGTAGATCCAGCATCAGCGACGGGTAGATCCAGGCACCATCAGCTGGTGTATTCGATGGCCGATTTTGACGTACAGATTCTCACCTGGTCCCCTGACGGGGCATACAGGTAGCGGTTGGCCGTCTCTCCCCGGCCGCCTGATGGCAAAATAGGGAGCTTCAGCTGATAGTAAACCTGGTCCCCTCGCGGGGCATACAGGCCTATCCACCCGGTCGCCTGACGGCGCATTAGGGTGTGCTGGTAGGTATGCGGTGAAAGTGTAACTTCAAGCCGGCGTATATGTTAGCTAGTAGTAGAAAAGGCTTGAGTTGAAGACGAGGATTCACCCAGACGAGCGTGTAGAATAATCGGTGCTACTCGGCTACACACAAATATACAATGGCGTTGTCGCGAAACCGCGGCGTATATATACACGGGGGAGCGAGAGCTCATTTGCATATCAATAGAAAACCTATTGTCTACAAAAATGTGGTGCTATTTCGGCCGCAACAGATGTGCGTCCTACCTGATTCCGATTCATTAGGCCATACGAAGTAGAATCACTACACATAATCCATCGTTTGAAAGGTATATAATGAGGCTTTATTGTGACACCAATTTCGAATATGCTAATTTAAAAATATGAGAGATATGATCGATCAAACTTGAGTTTCCGAACTTTTTTTGAAGGGTTTATATAACATGTTCATTCATTTTGTGGCCAGTTTCAATATAACAGTTTGGATAAGTAGAGTCAATTCCAGGAATGTCTATAGCAGTCTGTTCCTTCTTTAAAGGAACTCTCTTTAAATTGCTAATCCTAGTATTATGATAATTACTTTTCGCTAATGGTATTGCTTTAGCAATTTATTCCCAAAATGACGCCAAAGTGGTTTATTGCCTTGGCATCATGCACTTTGTCGATTTTGAATTGTTGACTTAATTTCTGATGTCACCCAATGTTTATCGTCCTCAAGCAAAAGAATCTCACGTTCTTGCAGGCTATCATAAAGATGTTTCTGAACTGTGCGTAATAAAATTGTCAGCTTATCATGAACGTTGGTTGCTTGGAGAACTTCTCCGCAGGAATGTTGGGTTATCCAAGATCCAACAACTCTTCGCTCGCTATCCGTCAAAGGTCGAACGATTTTTTGCGTATTTTATTTGAACGGTTAGCTTAAGGAAAACTTGGTTGCCACAAAACACAGTTGTGGTCACTATTAGCTATTAGACATAACATCTCAGGTGAATGATATAATAATGAGTAATTTGTAATAATCATATCTGTGAGCACTGGTCTAGACATCCGGAGGTCTTGGGTTCGATTCACATTGAAGCCTATTTTTCCTTGCTCATTTTTAACCATTCGAAATATTTCTAGTAAGTTTACTCTGTGTTCGAATTCGATTAATACAAACAACTGAATCATTTTGGGACCCCGCGCACTTTCTTTAGACAAACTAGTATATTTATCATTGGGTCTTTGCCCGGTTTATACAGCTCCTGACTAATCGAACACTAACATATTTTCATGGGAACGCCACCCATTAAGGATTTTTCGTGGCTCAATGGGTTGAGTACCGGTCTAGCAATCCGGAGGTCACGGAGTCGGATTTCCATCAAAGCCTATTTTCTTGGTTTATTTTCAAAAGTTTAACATTTTCTAGTCAGTTTTTTCTATTTTTATACTCCCAAAAAATCTAAAAACTGTGAAAAACTGTACGTGGTTTGTATGTGTAACGTTATGAATTGGTATACTTGGTAGAATAACAATTTATTTCTTTGGTTTATAAGACTACAGGGGTTCGCTTATTATGATAGTCAGTGGCGTAGCGAGGGTCAACTGATTGGGGGGCACACTCTGCGAGGGAACGGAGCGACCAAGCCCGAGGGCGCGTAGCGCCTGAGGGTGGGAGGGTGTGGGAGGGGGTGTCCCCCCTCCCTCGGTAGTGAAGCTTTTGCAAATTTTCTCTCGAAATAATGCAATCTGGTGCATACCTTGTAAGGAAATTTGATCATACTTAATTAAAGAAATCATTACTTAAATCATCTCCCTCATGATAAAGTAAACAAACACAATCGAACCTACGTGTACACACACACCAAACTCAACTACGCTTACATCGTATATATCCGTGCTTGTCTACACCTATTTGGGGGAGGGTGTGGGAGGGGGTTTTACCCCCTCCCACGTGGGGAAATTTTGGAATTTGGTGTTTAAATATCACTGTAGGAGTATGGTCATTATTGTCCTAAACATGACAGGGGTCCCTTGAGTAAGGTTCGGTAGGCCCTGCTCAACTGATGTAGATGTCGACTCTGGAGAAGATGACTGGTGCATGGAGGGCGAAAACATTTTCCAGAGTGACCACTGAGAGAGCTAAAAGCCGCACATTGGCATGCCCTTAACGTTTTATTTGCGCTCATTTAAAGTGTCTTGATGGCTCGAAGACCTTACTTTGTTGAGTCGGGGTAACGTTGAGTCAAGGGGCACCCACATAATGGGGGGTCCAGGGGGCAGAGCCCCCCGGAAGCTTTTAGATTTCAGACATTTGCAACTACTATCATCTTTGTTAAAATAGTAAACCTACTCGTTCACTCGAAAAGATTGAGCCTTGCATGAGATGGATCCACGTGATACTGTATTATTACATATAGAGCAAATCGATATAGTCTAGGGCATTGAGCTCCCATGAAACTAAGCAAGGGAGTCAGCAACTTCTCAGAAGTGGAGGGGGACATTGCGCGGAAGCGAAGCGATCGAGCGGGGGAGGGTGTGGGAGGGGGGGGGGGGTCCCCCTCCCACAGTAGGGAGCTTTTGTATTTTTTGGCGTGAAATTGTGCAATTTGGTGCACACCTGAGACAGAAATTATATGAAGTGTATATGTATGGAACAAAACATACATAATACAAAAGTGAGGGGGACAATCTCCTCCACTTTCAAATGTGGGGGGGGGGGGGGGGCACGTGATATTCCAATTTAATTTGCGTTCAGTGCATAAGGACATAATTGACTGAAAGATATATCATTTCAGATTATTTTATTTTCTGTGCCGGTGTGCTATAGATGAGGGTTTAATAAACTTTGTTTGTGGTGTGCGTTTGAGAAATTACACTGCCCGACACATTTCGAAAGGTGAGTTCCCGCAACCGAGATGAAACTTGCAATATGAAAAACACATGATAATTCTGAATGATATAGACGCATTTGGCTTAATGTCGGGTCGCCTTTTTTGCCAAATGATTGGGGGGGGGGGGGCATGTGCCCCCCGTGCCCCCCCTCCCCCCGTAGCTACGCCACTGATGATAGTGAAACGAAAACAATTGATCCCAAACACAACACAGATGCATAAAACATATGGGATTGTAATTGATCCTTTTTTTTCGCGCCAAAAGTTGTTAGTGTAGCATATTTTGTCTCTACACATAACATCACACATAATGCAGTTTAAAACTCATTCACCAGATCAGGGATGGTCCAGAAAATACTCGGGCATGGATCATTGGACAATACATGTTAACGCGAAACTAGTCTTGAACGGGTTCATATTTTGTTTGGACCTGAATTTGCATACAATGTACAATGTACACACATTTGTCTTAACTATGCATTTGTTTGCTTTCATAATCAGCAATCCATCTTATCATGAAACAGAAATGAAATAACAAACATAATAATTCAGACGGCGTTAGTCGACTGCACGTAAACACACTTCAATCGTAAATGTAGATAATTTGGCTACATCACGTGTTCGGATGATAGAGTCCAAACTCTCAAGGGTATACAACACTCCTCATGGTCATAAGGTGTGTCGTTATAAGTGAGGGGTGGAAAATTTCCACAGGGTGGTCGTTTGTTCGACAGCCGTTTCCCTCTCTGCTTAATGGGCCTTCTGTGCATCTTAGCTGGACCAGGTATTGGATGTGATTTTTGTTTTACTTCATGAATTCAAATCAAAGTGGCAATTTGGTGATGTAATGGATATACACATAAATTAAATTTGAAATAATGTAAAAGTGCATACTGGTCATAAGCGTACAATATCGTGTGGGGGGCGTCAGTGGATGAGTGGAGATTCAAACATGTTTGAGAGCATTCAATGTATCAAACTGATAATCTGTGACGACATGAATACGCAATTGATCATTTTCAAATGACAATCACGACCGTTGTAATTTATTTGGGAAGGCTGCAGCCCCGCCCCCCATGATAAAACTTTTCAATGCCATACATGGGGTCACTATGTCAGGTTTGGCACCTATAGATAAAGCGACACTGGAGTGCTAATTTTATGATAGCGGTTTCGTTTTACTTATCTAAAATATATTAGTGGGGTAATGTGTAGCTCCAGTAATGTACATAGAAAACACAATAATAATCTTCTTGTAAGCATGGTTAGTTATCTGCAAATAATAATAACTTTACATCACTCAGTTGAATGATTCAAAGGGATAGTTGAGTTTTCGTTGAACTGAATTTTTGTAACCAAAACCTGCACCATTAAAGTACAAACTGTATGCTCGACAGGTATACAGAATGACTAAGGAAAACCCATAGTATCATTTAAAAATAGCCGTTACAAATGAAGTGGACGCTTTCTAAAAACACATTGCTTTCAACCATTTTTCATACAAAATTGTTCATGTGATGCATTGTTAAAATAATGATTTAATATACAAATCATAGACATCTATTTAAAAACCTCCTTTGACATAATAAAAGAAGTGAAGGGGAGTTTTATGTATTTTGTATTTACGTATCCGGACTACTACCCCCTGGACAACTACCCCCTAGGACAATTACCCCCGGACAAATAGCACCCGGACAATTACCCCCGGAAAACTACCACTCAGACAACTACAACTCAGACAATTATCCCCCTAGGACAATTACCCCCACGACAATTACCCCCAAGACAACTACCCCTAAGACAATTACCGACAATACAATTACCCCAAGACAATCACCCCCAAGGCAACTACCACCAAGACAAATACCTCACGGATAATTACCTCCCGAACGATTACTCCCAGACAATCCCCCCCCCCCCGGACAACTACCCCCGGAATATCCCCCCCAATACAACTACCCCCGAGACAGTTAACCCCCCCCCCCCCCCCCCCCCCCCCCCAAACAACATCTAACCCCAATACAATATGTGTGACCGCTCAGGCCGGTATCCGGGATTTTTCAAGGGCGTGGGTTTGGGGTGCGTATTTGCACCAAGGCCAGTGGTTGAGTCGTGTCCGTGGAGGGGTTGGGGGGGGGGGGGGGGGGGGGGTCCGTCGCTGACTAAGACCACTTATTTAGTTTTGTTAGCAGGGAGTTAGGGTCGTCGAATGGACCGATCGCTGCCCGAGACCGAAAACGATTAAAAGTAGACTTTTTGGAATGGTGGGGGGATGTACGCAACCAACTCACCTCCTTGCTACAGAACTGCAAAAACATGAATATACTGCAGAGAGCCGCTGCGTACGATATCCCAATCCGAAATTGTAAAAATTCGATGTAGGGAAAAAGATGTGCGGCATCCGGTGCATTTGTGACCTAGGTATATAACATATTATATACGTTTTTCGACCAATTTCGTAAGCTTCTCATTGGTTTCAATAAGCGTGAAATTGAGCTGAAGGCCTGCTCTTGTGGTTCAAAATTACATTTATGTTCATATGATTTAGCACTTCGGTCAAGGGATTTACCACTGTTAGAATTCAATTTAAAAGACATGCTACTTGCATTCAAATTCGCCGACGGATTTCCTGGAGGGCGGTATTATTTAATCACGAATTTACTCGCTTTAATTTGAATGACAATGACACGAAATAGTAACACAAAATGTTTCCGAATGATCAATATATAGATTCGCATGCTTAAAAACAATGAACTGCAAAACACATGCAACTGCGGCAACACAATTGGCGAAATTGAATGCACAATAAATTCGTGTGGCCAACTAAGGTAATAAACAGAGAAATCTTCCATTATCAGCAGGAGAAATACAGTCATCCCTTTGTTGGCACTATATCAGGCGACGTGTTTCTTTATTTTTTTAATTATTAGAGGGGGTGGTGAAACGAAATGTTTGTCACCCCCCCCCCCCCTCCCGCTCCGAACAAAGCTTGTATTGCACTTGACACCTCTAGAATTGGCTTGCACACATACTCCGGTATGTCATCGAGCTGGCGCTCTCCCCCATGAAAATATTGGTGCCAACACATTGTTTTGCCCCCAGTTTCCGTAACTATTCCGAAAATAAGGAAGACAAAATCAGCATATATAGTGCCAAAGAAGGGGAAAACAATAATCAACCATTATAATATTCATGTTTTACTTTGAAAAAGCTCAAATAGCTTCTCGTTAATACAGTGGGTAATTATTGGGGGTAATTTGTATTTTGGGTAATCGTCTTGGGGGTAGTTTTCTTGGGAGTAATATTCCGGGGGAGGGGGATGGGTAGGTTATTAGTTCGGGGATAATTGTATGGGGGGTAATCGTCTGGGGGTAATTGTCTGAGGGGGGGGGGGGGGGGGGTTATCGTCTGGGGGTAAATGGCCGGGCCTCCGTGGGAGTTGTCTTGGTGGGCAGTTGTATTGGGATGGTCCCAGTAAATGCCACAATTGTTAAATTACGCCCCCCCCCCCCTCCCCCCCCCCCCCCCCTTAGAAATATTCTGGGTACGGGCCTGCTGACGTTCAATTGGAATTTTATATTTGCAATAAATATATTTATTATCATACCGCATATTTGTACTACACTTCATTCAGTATAACTCCAAAAATGAAAACAGATAAGGGGTGTGTACTGAGGTTAGTATATTAACTCGTAATGTGCCAAGCTCGCATTCGTGCAAGTTACAGTGCATACAAATGCAATATAGCATTACAATCTATGGCATGAGTTAACAGGGCCCAGATTAAATAAATATACAATCGATTGTAAGTTGCATTTAATTGTATAACAGATCATGTGTTCTAATGCGCACATTTGATAGATTTAAATGCGCAGATGTTTTTTCCTACAGTTTGTTTGTAAATTAAAATCTATTGCTTCTCTTTTCTGCAGCGAGGCTCAGGTGTATAATTCACTACACTGCAAGCTTTCTCAGCGCCATGAAATCGTGCTACAAATTTGTCAGCTCATGATAATTACACCGTTTATGTTCATTTTTAGAAAAAAAACCTCCAACGGAATTGTGACATAAAACTATTAATATGAATATTAAAAATGTATTCTTAAGCACACTTACTAAAGATAAACTGTGTTATTCCTCTCTCGAAACAAAAGCCTTAAATTGCATGCTAAAATGTACGTGTGTGTAATGCCTACGTGTCAGTGGCGTAACAGGTGCCTGTTATCAGGGGGGGGGGGGGGGGGGGGGCGGCATAGCCAAAACATTTCCCTGTTACTAAATCCAAAATTCCCTGTTACTAAGTCCAAAATGTTCTCAAGGGGGGCAGAGCCAAAACATTGCCCTGTAACTAAGTCCAAAATGTTCATTTTCCCAGTGTTTTGGTGGATTTTCCTGCTGGATTTCCCCCCTGAAATCCTTCTGGGGGGGGGGGGGGGCAGTCTGCCCTCCCAGCCCCCCCCCCCCCTCCCCCCGGCTGTTACGCCACTGCTACGTGTATTATAACTAATTTCTAAATGTGATCATGAAGAATATCAACTCACAACTGTATTACATCATCACTATGATCAATCTTATCAAGACATAATAATTCGATTGAAACGTTTGATAATCATTCCCCTTTCCATCTTCTTCCCTTCTTCCTACATTGCATGCATGTATGTAACATGTTATGTATGTAACATGTTAAGGACAGCCATGCATCCAAAATTCAATTTGCAATACTAACACAACGAATTATGATGTATTTGTTTACTTCAATGTTGACAATGCTCCTATATCCCTTGAACACACACCCCTCCTCAATAGGACTGTCTCTCCACCCTGAGGAGATTTATTGTGCGATCGATAAATATCAGATTTAATATATAAAATCAAAGTTTAAAAAGTCCATGTAAATATTCACTATAACCTAAGGTTCACTGTCCAATAACCGACAATGATACTTTTGTATATCAAACATGTACAAGTTTGCTATCAATTAATATCTATGACAATCGCTGCGCTAGATGCTGTTCATTAAACAAATTCTAATATTTATATATAACACAATACAAGAGGTAGCATAACTTAGATTCAGTGGTAGTGTTAACACACCGCCACAGTGAATACGTCATCTACATCGTTTCGCTTTGTTTCCCATTTTATTAAACCAAGAGAGGCATACTGTATCCCCACTTCTAACCTTTGGTCATGTTTCTTTACAATATAGCTCTGTCGCTCATGTCTTTTTTATTTATTTTTTTACTTGTTATTTGCTTATGTCTTGCTTCAGCCTTACTATATCCCACTATTTCTTACCAAAGATGCATTTGTTTATAATTGTTATATGCATTTGCTATTCCCAAGGCAACCATGAAATGGAGGTCATGTTGTTACCTACCCTGTATTTTTTTTAAGAAAACATGAATACATAAATAAATAAATAATTCATGCATGACTTATCGCTGTCAATTAACGACAGCAAGATCTGTTTTCAAACATAGCATAAATGAAACATCCACTTAACCATATAAAATCAAGTTCAAGTTCAATATAAAATTTATTTCCAAATATTTCCAATAACATATACATTAACATAATTTTCAACAATATAATTGGAGGTGAACATCTCTGAAAGCACAGCTTGAAATGAGAGTTAGTAGCATAATCTAAAATAATCCAAAAATAATCTAAAACGCTAAAGTCATGATATTCCATAATTTTACATTATAAATAATACCTCTTATCATCTTCAAAAGTACAAATGTCACAAATTGTAAACAATACAGGTTTTATTTTCATCTAAATATATCAAAATGGGGAATTCCACGGCAAATGTTTTTTAGTCGAAAGCACAGTTTGTGCCCTTATTTCAGTATGAAAAAATATATAACATTATTTCTCAAGAATTCTACCGTAGTCCAGATATCTGCAAAACTGGATGTCATCCTAGGTCAAACAGTTCTTTCACATGTAATTTTTGTAGGTAACTATGGTGACAACATTGCAAGGGGGTACATGAAACAGACGACCTATATGCCTTAGAAACAGAACAGTATGTTGATGACCTCATAATCTGGCCCTGTTTTATTGAAAATGTGTATGTTCAGAGTTCGTTCAGATAATAAAGTAAAATAATGTCATAATTTACTTGCACCACACATTTTGTGTTAAGTAAACGCTTACTATCATTTTAGTCGAATGATTTGGGCCTCAATTGTTTTTGCTATTTTGGAAAACATACCTTGCTATTGTTAATTGACCACGGCATTTCATGCATGAACTACTACACCTTTAACTTATAACCCTGCATTTAAAGGCCGGTCACAATTACGGTAGTGGACGTAGTTGGACGTAGTGGAGGCTGTCACATTGGAAAGTGACAATTGTTTATTGTTTTGGTTTTATCTTGTTTCTTCTGCATTTTGTAGAACTGTACTTGGTTCGTAGGGAGAGGGCGTATATTGTGTGGCTGTGTGTATGGGTGTTGTGTGTGCATTGATGTATGAATAGGTGCCATTGATGGTGAGAGATGAAAGGGAGACGGAGAGGGGTCCATGATAGAGTGCATGGATGCATGACTGTGCCATTGTTGGTGGAGGTAATTTGCATATTAATTCAGGTAAACCCATTTGATCTCAGTGGAGGCTTGTAACATTGGTTGATATGGAATCAAGTTGTTTCTTTGAATGTAAAGGGTAACATACTCATTTGATAGATTCATGCCACTTAGCATATTGAGGTATGTGGTTTGGGATTGTAATATGTAGTTACAGTTAGGGCTGTGTGAGAAATTAGTGGGAGGAAGACACACCCAAGCAGACAGTCGAAGCGGGAGGTCATATTATTTCTTCATGCAGCTGCAGTTTATGTTCGTTTATTTCATTCAACTTATTTAATTTGTTCTTCCAGTTAACTCAATAGGTTCAGTTATTGGGAAGCTACCTTACTCGCCTGCAAGAAGAGACTGTAATTTTTAGTTGAGTATCTTACTTCTGGTCACCATCGGTGAGTTGTAAATTGAATTGTTTGTAATATATGTGTTAGTACAAGGTGATTGGATTGTCGAATGATTGTGTAAAGATCAATATACTATGTTAATGATACATCCTTTTTATGCACGCCAGTTGAATTATGTTTGTGTTTATATGTATTTCTGAATGAATTGCTTGCAATGAATACTCAACTCTCATTTGATAATTTATGAAGTATAATTGATCAAATATAGCATTTGTTTTTAGAACACTATGCGCTGATTATATAAATTTGTTGACACACGAGTGTAGGAATTGAAGATGAATTATGGAAACATGTAGTGGAAATGTTCTTTTGGAAACTTTACATTTTAGATGGCACGTGGGCTGGGGCCGGAGTTTACAGCTCCGAGGAACGCAAAACACAGGAGCTCATCAGGGACCGCTCATCGAACGTCGGCATCGAGAATCCACCATTGGTCGTCGACAGGACGCGATTATCTTCGGTCATGAGCGACGCGTCGCGACTCCAACATCGGGATTAGATGGAGGACGCTGCATCTGCTAGCCACATTTCATCGGTGGTTCAGGGAACCCAAACAAGAGACAAGGACTTCGCGGAAAGCGTGATGCATCGGTATCGTTGAGTTTAATCTTTTTGTGAAAGCCTGTGTGGCTGAAAGTCTGGGAAGTAACCTGCAAAGGCAGTGTATCGATCGATAATAGGTTATATCTGTGTGTCAGATTGTCAGGATTTAGATAATGAGAAGTTGAGATTCTTTTTTTCTTTTTTTTTTGTGTGTAGAAATATTACGTTGTGGACTAGTCCATTGAAACTGGAATACCCAATATTATGTTATGTGCAAAACTGTTATTTGGAGATTAATAAATTTAATGATTTTATACCTTGTACATGGCATGTTTGAAAATTAGTCTTATTTGCGTCAACCCACGTGATAGAGGCTAACGGATTTAAACGTAGTCGAACGTAGTTGAAAGTAGCTAAACGCACCGGCATCCGTACCACACAGTAGCTGTCCGTGATGCTAACTTGGTATTAATTCGGGGGAGCTGTGATCTTTGTTTTAATTTTTGAACATGTTCAAAAGAGCAGTACGTTAAAGGCATCCGTGATGCTAACATACTAAATCGAAGTTTAACGTAGTCTAACGAAGTACAACGTATGCTTATGTAGTAACGTACTTCTTAACATATTCTAACGTACTTTACCGTGAACTAAACTAGCATCAGCACTCTTTGTCAGGCATGTTTCAGCAAAAAAATAGACAAAATTTAGAGAACTCATGTTTTTTGTTTTTTTTGACGGAGAATATATTAATCGATTTTCACATTCAAACTTTATGTTTGTTTTACTTTTTTGGAGAAGGATGGCGCTGAACAGATTGGACATAAACTGCCCGGTATAGTACTTACATATTAACGCTATACCAAAAAAGACTGAAATTACCAAACCATATAGTCCGTGTCATACCTGAATAATTTGACTAGCCCACTGATAGTTGTCATGCAACACCTCTGATTGTTCTCCTCATTAAGCATTCAGACGAATTGATGTTTATACTTGTGATTTGATGATTTAAGGGACATAATATGATTAGTGACGTGTACACATATTAAAGCATATCTCTGCCAGAGCATGACAACAGTCTTCTCCTTCTTCTTAGTACTGTCCAACGCCCCAATGTAGGAGCCAACCTGACAGGTGCACTAATCAGATTATTATGTACTGACTATTATATTAATTTGGTTGCGATGGGCAGGATTTTGATACTAGTCAAGAAGTCGAGAAGTAGACTAGGTTATTGGCGTATATGAGGTGTGACTGTCTCATATACGGGACCTCTATTTATCGTCCTATCCGAGGGACGGAGTGTTTTGCGTGAATCATTTCCTGCATAGGAAACACGGGGGAGCCCGATAACACACAACGAGAGTTAGCTCGAATTTATTGCGTGATAACAGACGCATTGTCCGATGGTGGGGATCGAACCGGGGGTCTCTCGTGTCTAAGGCAGACGCGCTCCCACCTGAGCTAACTCACCTTCCCCGTCACAGTCAGAGTCCTTAGGTGTGGAATCGTAGTTGCTGTACATTTCTGCCTATTCAGTCTAACTTAAGTTAGGAGTTTCAAGTTTTGAGGCTGGACTTGACCATGTCAACTAGAATACTACAGCACCTCTATTTAAAACATGTGTTGATATTGTGGACATACCTGAAGATGGCGTCAATGGCGGGAAACGACTCTCAGTCGTATTCGGGATGAATAACACGTACGGCACAGGAGAGGGCGCAGGGAGAGATCACATGCAGGAACACCGTGCTCCACAATATGCAGTTCTGCGGAAGATACATGAACGTGACGAAAGAAAAGGATCTTGTTATGAATGCTACTTCGAAATACTTTAAGCATAAACCAATTTATTCATCAATTAGATTTTAAATTTTCAATTTATGGATTTAGTAAAACTTGGATACATGATAAGACACCTTTATTGTTTAATTTGGATGATTATACATTTCATCATAAAGACAGACAGGGCAGGAGGGGTGGAGGTGTAGCACTCTTAGTTCATAATCAATTTGATATCAAAGTCCGGAATGACATATTATTACCTGATTCTCTTTGTGAATCCCTTTTTATTGAAATAGTATTGAATCATGAGAAAAATATAATTGTTGGTATAATTTATAGAGACCCTAATAAATCAATTCAAGAATTTAATGATAATATAAATATATGCCTTGAAGGACTGGTGAGGGAAAATAAAAACATGTTTATAATGGGAGATTTCAATGTAAATTTATTGAATTCATCAGTAAGTCAATGTATAAATAATTTGGTTAATATTGTTTATAATAATTCATTCCGTCCTTTGATTGATAAACCAACAAGAATAACTAAAAGATCTGTCACTTTGATTGATAATAATTTTACTAATGTATATAATAAACGTATTCAGTCAGGTATATTTTATAGCGGCCTAACAGATCATTTACCTATTTTTGAAATAACTGACCTCTCTGTTTGTAATGATTATCCTGTTCCTGTAAATCCCACATATTCTTACGTAAAACAAAATGACCCTCTGGTTTTAAACTCATTTTAAAAAGATTTATTAGCTACAGAATGGAATGATGTTTTAACCAGCCCAGATGTAAATGAAGCATATGATACATTCTTGGATAAGTTTAAAAGGATATATGATTCAAAATTTAAAAAGGTCCCAAGAAAGCCATGGGTTACCCCTTCATTATTAAAATGTATTAATAAAAAGGATAGACTATATAAATCATTTTATAAGAAGAGAACCGGTTGTACGAGTATTGAACGTAAATATAAAAAGTATCGTAATAAACTGAATTCTATTTTACAATCTGTTCGGAAAAAATATTATTGTGATTTGCTGGAAAAAAAATAAAAATAATTTGTTAAAAGTATGGCAAGTGATAAATGACTTACTAGGTAAGCGTGGTAAAAAAAGAATCCATCCTATTTTATGAAAGGTTTACATGAATTAACTGATGGCCAATTGATTGTAAATGAGTTTAATTCATACTTGTCTAATATTGCTACAAAACTTAAAGGGATCTAGTAACTTTGTTGAGATGTGCAAAAACTGATGAATGGTTGATGCAATGTATACTGTTGTTATCTCATATGTCCTCAGGGTATTGTGTGAAAATTTCAGGTCAAATGGACAATGTATGGCCAAGTAATGAGCGAAAATGCAAAGTGATATTGGGTGATATTCACCAACTCACTGCATTCACTTTGTACAGGGATGAAAATCTCGCCCGGAGATTTTCTTATCTAAATACTTCAATCATACATATCTTTGTAATGAAAGGGAAATTTGAAAAACCGAAAGCTGTCCCATGATTTTATTGTTAATACGAATACAACAAGGTATAAAGGAACCGCTAGAATTACAATTTTATTTTGAGGATTTGGACAATGTTACTAAGTCCCTTTAAGTCCGACCATATTACCCAATCTATACGTACTTTTGATACATATCTTACAAATAAATGTGATGTTCCTATGTATTTTTATCCAACTGATGAAGCAGAAATTTTACAAATTGTACAGCATCTTAAATCAAGCAAAAGTACAGGGTTCGATGGAATAAGTCAATATATTATCAAACATGTCATACATTTTATTGTTAAACATCTTGTTCATATATGTAATCTTTCGTTGTTATATGGAATAGTCCCTAGCAGTTTTAAAATTGGAAAAATAATTCCAGTGTTTAAGAAAGGTGACCCTCATGTGTTTTCTAATTATCGACCAATTACATTACTCCCATGTTGTTATACGATATTAGAGAAGTTAATTTACAATAGACTATTAGATCACATTAACATGAATAATTTATTGACCGATTCACAATATGGTTTTAGAAGTAATTTCTCCTGTGAACATGCATTAATTGACCTTAATGATCATATTTTGACAACATTGAATAATAATATGTACACACTTGGTATATTTCTTGATCTCTCAAAAGCTTTTGATGTTATTAATCATGATATTCTACTTGCAAAACTTAATCATATTGGTATACAAGGTATTACTTTAGAATGGTTTAGAAATTATTTATGTGATCGTTATCAATTTACATCTTACAATAACTTTGTTTCTAATAAGGAAAGAATCCGATACGGAGTCCCGCAGGGCTCAGTATTTGGTCCTCTCCTGTTTCTTGTATATATAAATGACCTTTGCTCTGTTTCCTCATTTTTTCACTTTATTCTCTTTGCGGATGATTCAAATATTATTGCATCACACACATATTTTGATAAACTTATATTAGAGACGAATACAGAATTAAGAAAAATAGTTGATTGGTTTAATGCTAATGAGTTAATTATGAATTATGAGAAAACAAATGTATTATATTTCCATGGTAAAAATAGTAAATATCATACAAATGATGTTCAAATAATTATGAATAATATCACTTTAACTGTAAGCTCATCAGTTAGATTTCTTGGAGTAATTTCAGATGATACTTTATCTTTTGAAAATCATAGATTGTATATTAAGAATAAGATTTCAAAAAACATTGGTATTTTATGTAAATTACGCTTGTTGTTACCAGAAAAGAAATTGTTTATGCTGTATAAAGATAGCTTTATGTTCTTACGTTCTTACCCATGCAATGTGTGCATCGTGTGTGAGTGTGTGTGTATGTGTGTTTATAGTAATTATAGGTTTTTAATGTACGCTGTATACTTTGTATCAAATGTGTAAAATCATATTATTTGTATCTAGAAGGGGGCTACTGCTTACAAGTATTTTACTTTTTTGTAGCCTCCTATTTCAATATTTCAATATTTATCTGTATTTATCCATATGATTGATTGATACATGACTTGTATTATATATAATGTTATTGTTTTATGATTGAAATGAATAAAGACGAACTTGAACTTGTAATAATGAAATTAAAAAAATTACATACAATAACCTTGTATGTACAGGAATCGCACTCCCCCTTAATAGAATTATAATAATTGTATACTGCACAAATGTAGTCTTGGATTATGTTTTGGACTAGTTGAGAAATGACCGTCGAATAGAAAACAATTTATATATCATTAAATATGACATTTCTTCATAATTATTATTACAAATGTATATCCTGCATGTAGCCTACCTTGGTTTCGTTCATGATGTTTATTTGTGATTATATTTATCATTCTTTTCATAAAATTATTGTTTAACTAAAGTGAAACATTGAATCTTTCCAAAAAATTAAACTTTCTATAGTTCCAAATATTACAGTTTTACCGTGTGTTTCCAAAAACATTATACAGTCGGGAAATGTTGTTCTCAATATGACAAATACACAACCGACCCAAGTTCGATATATAAGATGAATTGGGAAGAGCCAGGGTAAAATATACACACTTGAAATGTAACCATAAATCAAAGGCTTCCATGTCAATGAGAGGGTCATTTATACTTGTTCTATGCAGTCATATTACCCATAATAGTGTTGTTTGGTCCAACAATGCACAACAAATAAAAGATAAAGACAAGCTGCGCAGAGTAATACAACAAACCAGCTAAAGCAATAATCGTCGGGAAATACACTTAAATTTGTGAGGATCCAAGGATTATTACAATAAACTGATGAGTCTGTGGACGTAGGCATGGTAGGTGGCAATCGCAAATGGCCAGAACAAGTCGGATGTCCAACTCATTCATTTCCCATTCAACTTGACTATTGAGTGATACATAAATGGTATAATCTCTGGCCTGACTCTTAGTTTCTAAATATGTTTCTTTGTTCTATTATGCTGAATCAAATCAACCTCAAGTAAATTGCCCATATGTATGATACGAAAAAGGTTGTACATCGATATGATAAGAAAGATATATGTGTTTGTTTTGTATTTATTATGTTCATAATATAAACATACACATACCACCATACAATTTGCAATTACTTTATAGACCATGCACAAATATTGAATGAATGATGGTTTAATAATGAACGTTATGTAATTGTATGAATCGCTATGTATACTATGAAAGTTATATTGTATTAAACTTAATCATTATGAAATGCGTAATAAATAAGATAAGAAACTATTTTTTAAACTACTATTATCAATATGAACAGTGATACAAATTAGATAGTTTGAATTATGTTAATGTAAATGAAATAGAATGACATTAAATATGGATTATAATAAACAATGTTGATATATTAGATAGGCTTGCTGGATACATAATTATCAACACATCTAGATATATTATTATTTGTATGTAATATTTGGTTCAACCTTTGGGCACGTTCCCCGTTTTGTACATATTATAATTTGTTAGAATGATTTGTTTCCAGTAGACATGATAACAAGAATTGATAAATTACTATTTGAATTTCTTTTGGGCAGTTCTGTATCGAGATTCAAAAAATAAAATGTAATACACTGTTAACTTACACATATTATCGAACCACTTTCATAGTGCTTAACCAGCATAAATGTAGTATTTGATTCGTGAACATCATGTACAAACACTAAATACAATGAAAAGTATGCAATAGCAATGCTTATCGAAGTATTGCAACGATCTGTTATAATTTCGAGAGGGGGGGGGGGGGGGGGGTTATCGAGCCCAATGTTGAACTTCATCCGCAAAAGGAGAGTTATATGTGCCTATACATTAGTCACGAATACGAAGTATATTTTCAAATTTGCATTACTGTTATAGTTTAGTTAAAGAGAGTGAGTTTTGGTATAGAGGGCGCTACACAAAGTAATTTGTTTGAGAGATAATCAAAAAGTGAGTGTAAAATTCGGAATAGCATTACAATTCTAATGACATAATAAACTTTATTTGATCAAAATCGCATCAGAAATGGCTGAAATATCCATTAACATAACCTTTTGTAATAAATGTGAAGCCCCACAATTATTATATAATTTTGAATCAGCCGTTAACAATAAAACAAAAATGCTTCCTCTATTAAAATATTTACAAAATTAATTTTATATAGTTTTTGATTATCTCTTTATCTAATCACTGTTTCAACAAAACATCACATGCACAATATATTTTTTGTAATGGTTGAACCCGATGAGTGTTTAGACAGCGCCTTCTTGAGTTATATCGGCTCTTTTTTTAAAATGATAACAGGGTTTTATCTAGTTATTTGTAATGTTATATTTGTTTTGAGCATGGTGGAGTTATAATTATCATTTTGTAATGTAATTGTGGAGGTTTTGCTTACTAAAATGAAGTTTGACCAAAACTGTACTCTCTTTACCATAACTCAACTATCCCTGTAAATATTCACCAGATTGCGACGAATATATCATGTATATCTTGACCTTAAATAAGCCACGAAAATATAATTCATATAGGAGCTCACCGGGGAAACTAAACTGCTAAAACTGGGATACTTCATAATTATCTTCAGAATGAGTAAACACATAATCTAATCAGACCCACTTATCAACACTCTTATCTGACCTTCTGGTACTAGATGCTAACAATTAGTGGTATCATGATCTGGAAACTCCTTGATCACACGTAGACCCATTGTATACTTGTACAGTGTAGTCAACTCAAAGTCATATTCAAAGACACGTGATGTTAATATTAAAGGAAAAGCAGCTATTTGAATATTTCAAGCAGGTAATACAGGTGTACTATTATGTGTAAGGTAATTCCTGAAATACTTATATTACATTTGGTTCCAATCGGTTCCAATTTAATGACTTAACCACTAATGTCACAGTATGTGCTTCCGAAACATACATGTACATACCACGAGTCACGTGGTTTGCATGTCAGACATTGAGGACACAATACTTTACAACCGAATTATACAGAAAGTCGACAGATCTTGTGTACAGCCTTGAGTGGATTGGTTAAAGGTGTCCACCATAAAGGCTCCAGTCCTGCCGGGGGTCAAAGACAAATGCTTATAATTTAAAGGGATAGTTGAGTTCTGGTAAGGAGAGTACAGTTTTAGTGAAACTGAATTTTAGTAACCAAAACCTGCATCATTACATTACAAACTAATAGTTATAACTAGAAAGGAACACAAAATTACAAATGACGTAGTAAAGATCATGTTATCATTCAAAAAGAGCCGTTAAAACGTAAGAGGGCGCTCTCTAAACACTCATCGGTTTCAACCTTTTTGAATAAAATATTGTGCATGTGATGCTTTGTTGAAATAGTGATTAGATAGAGAAATAACCAACAACTATTTAAATACCTATTTTGTAACTTTTTGAAAAAAGGAAGCATTTTTTAAAATTGTTAACGGCTGGTTCAAAATTCTCTAATAAACCCGGGGCCTCGGGTTTATTACAAATTGATATATTTATGGATATTTCAGCCGTTTCTGAACCGATTTTGATCAAACAAAGATGATTTTATTCTTTAAATAATATGCTCTTTCAAATTTTACACTCAGTTTTTCATTACCTTACAAACCAATTAAATAGTCTAGCGCCCTCTCTACCAAAACTCAACTTTCCCTTTAATAACTGATAATTGTCACAAGCTGTAATTTTACCAGTTGATATACACATTGTGTGTGTAAATCAAAGATACCCATCACTTCATGGCTGAATGAGCATAGATTAAAGACAAAATGTTGTACTATCAAATGCTTTCAAAACTAAACCAGTGGTATTGGCCTCGACATTATCAGGCGACGAACCCCCCCCCCCCCCCCCCCTGCTTACATGACTCAACACATGTTCCCAGTCTCTGCCCCAATTGGTAAATTATGCATCCCTTATTAACAAATCCTGGCTACTGGCCTGCTAAAATTCAAATGGACTTTGTTATTTGCAGTAATTATATCAAATATAATAATGTATATATATATATGCACTACACTTAATGCAGTATAACTTCAAATATGAGGGGTGGCAAAGAGGGAGGCGAAGGGGGGAGAGGCGACGAACATTTCCCCTACCCCCCCCCCCCCCCCTCCCCCCATTTACACAATTCAACAATGGTCCCAGTCCATGCCACAATTGGTAAATTACGCACCCCTCCTTGAAAAAGAAGACCTGGCTACGTGCCTGCTGACATTGAAATGGACGTTGTTATTTGCATTAATTATATTAATTTTAATAATATATTACCGTATATTTGCACTACACTTAAAACACATTCCCTACGAGTTTCTGAAATCCCCGTAGACTTTGTACACACCACACCCGGTTCCCGTAGCCAAGGGGAATTCAGCATAACTCCAAATATGAAAACAGATAAGAGCATTACCAGGGACCCTTTGGAGAACAAATATACAATCAATTGTAAGTTGCATTTGATTGTAAGTCAGATCATGTGTCATAAATGCGCAAATTTGATAGATTTAAACGCGCAGGATGGTTTTACCTACAATTATTGTAAATTACAATCGATTGCAACTCTTTCTGCAACGGGACTCTAGTGTATAATTTAGTCCACTGTAATCTTACTCAGCGCCATTAAATTGTGCTTCAGACTTGACAGCTCATGATATTTAAACAGTTTATGTTCATTTTAGAAAAAAGAAAACCTCCAATGAAACTGTGACATCGAACTCTTGATATGAATGAAAATAGTGTATTGTAAAACACATCAATTCAGATAAACTGTGTAATTCCTCTCACGAAACAAAAGCCTTAAAGGGATCTAGTAACTTTGTTGACATGTGCAAAAAGTGATGAATGATTGATGCAATGTATATTGTTGTTATCTCATATGTCCACAGGGTATTGTGTGAAAATGTACACTTTGTACACGGTTTCAAAACTCCACCGGAGTTTTTCTTATCTGAATTCTTTGATCGTACATATCTTTGTAACGAAAGGGACATTTCAAAAACCAAAACCTGTCCCATGATTGATATTTTTAATACGAATGAATACAACAAGGTATGAGGGAACCGCTAGAATATTTTTTTTTTAGGATTTGGACAATGTAACTAAGTCCCTTTAAATGGGATGCTGAAATGTACGTGTGTATTTGCCTACCTGTACTATAACTAGTTTATACCTGTGATTATGGTGATTATTAAAGGGATAGTTCAGATTTGGTCAAACTGTATTTTAGTAACCAAAACGTGAACTATTACATTACAAACTAATAGTTATAACTCCACCATGCTCAAAAGGAATACAAAATTACAAACGACTAAGTAAAAAGCCTGTTATCATTCAAAAAGAGCCGTTCAAACTCAAGAGGGCGCTCTATAAAAACTCATTGGTTTAAACCATTTTAGATAAAATATTGTGCATGTGATGGTTTGTAAACAAAGTGATTACATAGCGAGATAATCTACAACTATTCAAACATTTCTTTAGACAATTTTTGAAAAGAGGAAGCATTAAAGCAAAATGTTAACGGCTGGTTCAAAACTATTGAATAATTGCGGGGTGGTGGTAGTGTTTGTTGTTGTTGTTATTGTTGTTGTTGTTATTACGCTAATTGTCAAATATACTATTGAATACAAAATAGTGCCCCCTCCCCCAGAGCCCGGTGCGTACCTAGGGGGGGGGGGGAATCCCCCCCCCCCCCCATTGTTGAAAAAGGGCTGTTTTGGGGGGTTCAAACAAACCTCCCCCCTTAGAAAGAATCTTCACCGACACCCTCCCCCTCCACCCCCCCCCCCCTCGAAAATCCTTCACCGACAACCCCCCTTCGCGAAAGGATTCCCCGTTTTTTTTTGTTTTTTTTTGCGAATATTGTGTTGAAACAACACTCGACATAGTGGCATAATGCACCGATCAGATCATCAGTCAGTCACTCATGCAGCGCATACACAAACCACGCTGTGCATTAGGTATGGGTACATCGAGTCGATGCGTTCCGCAAGTATGCACTCTCCGCTACCGACCAAATACTGCATTTGACGATTGAAAACAACGAATATTTAACAGCTATTGTTAAGACTAAGTACACCACATAACTATCTAAATACAACATTATATTTGCACAAGTTGACAATGAATATCAGTCATGTTCTGCTTCAAAATGAGAATATCAAATCGCAATCGCGTGACTTTCGCTCTCCGTATAATACCGTACCCGTAGTACACAATACATGCAGCTGGTGCACATTTTTGTACTAAACCAATGCATATCGTACGTACGGTGCGGTATGGTGCTGTCACATTCGTTCTTTGTTTGAGGTATTACTTTGGTTAATAAAACGCATTATGGGTTTGTTTTTCGCACGCACGTAATGGGCCGGTAGAAGCTGCATCGCGATTTTATTGCACAGACGCGGCTTGAAAACTGCATTCTGGACATACACATTTTGGCAATAGACACGACACCCCTTCCTCCTTTTATAATATAGATTATGTCATTAAAATATAATACTCTTTCACATTTGACACTCAGTTTTTCATTATCTCACAAAAAAATAGTATGTGTAGCTATACCAAAACTCAACTATCCCTTTAACTCCACAACTTTATTACATCATCACTATGATTAATCTTATTATGTCATAATTATTCGATTGCAATGCTTGATAACGTTCCCCTTTTCCATCTCCTTCTCTTCTAATCTTCATATTTTGTTCTTGTTACATTGCATAGTATGTAACATGTTTAGAATAGCCATGCATCCCATATTCAATGGTAATACTCACACAACGTGAACGAGTTATATGAACTGTTTTCTTTCAATTTTGAAAATGTTCTTAGTTCACTTAAACACTCATCCCTCCTCAATAAGATTTCTTGTGCGATCGCTAAATATCAAATTTGATATATCAAATCAAATTACAAAAGTCCATGTAAATATTCACAATAATCTAAGGTATACCACTAATCGACAAGGGTAGTTATGTCTATCAAATGGGTATAATTTCTCTTGACACTCGTCTAATATTAGGATGTTTATTAAAAAATAACAACTCCCCGGATATACATTAACATGGCAGTGGCAAGACCAGATTTTCCTAATAGATAATCGTGTACATATTACAATTCCTGACCAACCCTCCTTCGAAAGAGTAGGCGAGTTTTATTTCGGTCACTCCTCCGTGTTCAAAGCTTTAAATAAATTTACAAGAACAATGCCATTACATTTGTCTCTTATTTAATAAAAGAAAATAACTAGACTATTATCAGACTTATCATAATGGTATGATAGTTGCGGCAAATAAATAGACATATAACTCCAGTTTGATTTCACCGCAAAATATGTAAACAGATCTTGATATTCGTTATTTAGCATTCGGCCTTAAAGGGATAGTTGAGTTCTGGTAAAGAGAGCACACTTTTGGTCAAACTGACTTTTAGTAACCAAAACCTGCACCATTACATTACAAACTGATAGTTATAACTCCACCATGCTCGAAAGGAATGCAAAATTACTAATGACTAAGTAAAAGGCCTATTATCATTCAAACAGCCGTTAAAACTCAAGAGGGCGCTCTCTAAACCCTCATCGGTTTCAACCATTTTAAATGAGATATTGTGCATGTGATATTTTGTTGAAGTAGTTATTAGATAGAGAGATAATCAACAACTATTTAAAAACCTCTTTTGTAAATTTTTGAAAAGAGGAAGCATTTAAAAAAAAAATTAACGGCTGGTTCAAAATTATCTATTAATTGTGGGGCCCCACAATTATTACAAATGGTTATGTTTATGGATATTTCAGCCATTTCTGAACCGATTTTGATCAGATAAAGTTTATTCTGTAATTAAAATTGTATGCTCTTTCGAATTTGACACTCAGTTTTGCATTATCTCACAACAAATAGTTTGTGTAGCGCCCTCTATACCAAAACTCAACTATCCCTTTAACATTGGAATTGTGATCTAAACGATGTAAAACACCAATGACGTGGACATCAGTGAGGGGGCTTGGGGCGCCTCCATCCCTACACAAATCACTCTCCCCCTCATTAAAAGTCTAATGTCTAATGGTATTTTGACTTCGTTCTTAAAGGAGGGGGAAAATCTCGGCTTTGATTCAGGTTTATAGCTTTGAATATGTGCCTTTATTGATATACCACATTCTTTTCTTTTTTTTAATCCTTAAGTTGGGCAAAAAAGGAAAATTTCATGCACATTTTTAGCTCTTTTTCGCGTCGGCGTTCCATACTCCTAAAAAAGTAATTTTAGCGGAGCGATGAGTCATGACGTCACCTGCAGGCAATAACACGGAAGAGCGAGAATTGTTTACAGCGTGGTTCAATGCAAACACTTTGACTTGCTAGTAAAACAAATTCGTATTTGCTTGAAAATTGAGGATTAACTGAAATTGCCTCAGGAATGAATTTTAGCAGGATGCAGCAACACATCTAAGGAAAGTATTAGCCTGCACCGTTTTCCATAAGGATCCACGTATGAGGCGGATTTAGAACTCAAAGGTTAAATTAACGAGGGCTGACTGGGAAGGACCTAGCGAGTGTGTGCAGGTCTGCCGGAGTTTTGGGGGGCCGCGCGGCAAGACAGGTTATGCTCTCGCGTGCTAGCTGCCGCGCCAACTACCTATTACAAGTTCTGAAAAGTAACGAAAATGCAAGATTATTACGATCGCACCTATTCTAGACTATTTCTTAATTTACTTACATGTTTGCATGGCTTTTCAAACAAATACAAGAACGATTACTTTATAGATCGACAAGTATATCACTTTCGTGGCCTCTTTGACATTATTATTTTTTTTTCTCTGTCGGCATTCTAATGCCGACAGAGAAAAAAACAATAAATAATGTCAAAGAGGCCATGAAAGTGATAGATTGTCGATCTACGACATCGATATACACCACGATTACCTGCAAAACGCTGGGACCAGGTGAACTGAACTTAGCGCTCTTCTGTAGTTTTGTTGTTAATTTGCAAACGGCGTAGACTACGTGTAGGATATCGATGCCCAGAAATTGATTGACTATGTTCAACCTCCCGCACGGTCGCCAACGACTTAAGTTTTGGATTTGTTTACTTCGGGAAAAGTAATATTTTGCTCAAAACTGAGGTAATTCTGAATGTTCTGTAAATATATTTCCGTAAATATTGCTAAATAGATCCATCAAAGCAATGATGCTTGTCATTTTATTGCCGCATAAAAAGATGAATTTGAGTGCGAAACACCGAATTTTTTTACACCATGTTTTGAGACGTGATCGGATGAAGCCGCCACTTATGATATGGTTAGGCTAGGCCTGCGCTAGCCGCAGCGCTCTTGCGTGCTGATGGCCGGAATACCTGTCTGCGAGGGGGCTGGGTATACGATTGCTATAATCATATCGGAGACTTCCTCGAAGCGATTTTAGAGTGAGTATGCGCCTTTATTTGGCAATTATATTTGTTGTATTTGTGGAGACAAATAATGAAATAAGAATTATAATAATGGTGTCTGCAATTATGGGGAAATTGTCATGAATTTGCTCAGCCACGCTCAACAAATCTGTTCGGTTGCACCTCTATCACTTCCATTCCATTTTGGCTGCCGACGCACAATTTGGAATTTTATCTTCAGGAACTGTCAATTCAAAACTCGATTCTGACTCTGATCCAGATCTTTCGTCTAATTCACGCTCACTGTTAGAATCAGATGAATCTGGGTGTGGATCCTCCATAATTATAAACTCAAACAAATGTATGTAGATATTGAAAAAAATCGAAATAATATCTCTCTGTCAATGTGATTAGATGCGCTCAGCGTGTACGTCTATGACAATTCGAGTATCGGGGATCCTGCGATTGCCTGCAGGTGACGTCACAACGATGACGTCATTTTTCTTCGCCCGGACTCAATTTTTTTGGAGGGCGCTTTCAAAGTAAATTTTGAGGTCCTCATATCATTAATAAATAATTTTCCAAGTGCAAAACAGTTGTTTTATTCGAAATCTACATGAAAGTGGCTTTCTGAAGGGCTAAAATGCCATTTTCAGCTGATTTTCTTGTCACTATACCTTTAACCAAGAAGTGACACGCTTGTATAGTGTACATGTGTTTCAATGTTTAACCATCATACTTTTATGATTGTCATAGGTGGGGGTGTAAATGGCGGTCTGGACATTAGAAAATAGGCTAGCTTGTGGAAATTGCAGTACACTAAGCCAGTGTGTATTTCGGACCGTTCTCAGTACGTTTCCAAAATGACTTGGTTCTTAACCATGAAGTGACACCCTTGTATAGTGTCCATGTGTTTCAATGTTTAACCATCATACTTTTAAGATTGTCATAGGTTCGGATGTAGAGGGCGGTCTGGACATTAGACAATAGGCTAAGGTAGCTTGTGGAAATTGCAGTACCGTACACTGAGCCAGTGTGTATGTCGGACCGTTCCAGTACGTTTCCAAAATGACACGGCGTGTCTGATTTACGAATCCAAACCACATTCTGAGAAAGACCATCCGTACGTGTTCACACAGCTCGGTCGCTTCGTTTCCTCGAGAGTGATCCCCTCAAAACATGCCAAATATATTGTTTTGATTAATGGCGCTATTGCTCATTGTTAGTTATTTAACGTTGGGTGCTTGAAGTTGTCACTATCATTATAAACAAACCACTTCAACTTGGGAAAACTCAGCAAAAGATAAACAAGTTTTTATATATTTTTGTTTTACATCAATTAATGGAATTACTTGTTATGATATCAGTTACATGGTTAAAGCAAACTTGAATATTACATTGCTATGTCGGATATTCTGTTTAAACAATCAACGTACTTATTGATTGTTCCGTATCTAACAGTAATACATATAACCGTCATTTTCACTCGTGATTATTGACTTACATTGATAAAATATATTTTACCCCACCGAAATGCAAATTTACCTTTAAACTGTAAACAGACAATCAACTATATCAACATCATCATACCCTATTGTTATCTAGTTGATGTCACGCGATGCCAAGATGATTGTATTTTAAGGTTACAAAACAAATCTCTTTTTAGTTTGAATTGAATATAACGAGGTAAACAGTTTAGCAAAAATGAGTCAGAGTCAGAAAAGAACTATAGGCACCTCGTTAAAGGGATAGTTGATTTTTGCTCAAATTGAATATCATTAACCATGTTAACCAAAGCCTGCATCATTACAGTACAAACAAATGGTTATAACTGCACCATGGCCAAAAGGTATAGACAATAACAAACGACTAAGTAAAAACCTGGTTATCATTTTTTTAAATAGCCGTTACAACTCAAGAGGCCACTTTCTAAGAAAATCAATGGTTTCAAAAATTGTTCATACACTATTGTGCATGTGATGTTTTGTTAAAATATGTATTAAATAGAGAAATCATCAACAATTATTTCAAAGCCTCTTTTTAATTTGTTAAAAGAAGTGTGTACGTATTTTTTTGTTTAAGTCAAGATATCGTCTGGCTAGACAATATACAGTCAAACCTGTCTATAGCGACCACTCAAGGGACCGGCGAAAAGTGGTCGCTATAGAGAGGTGGTCGCATTAGACAAGTTGGCGGCCATTTTGAATATCTGGTCGCATTATTGTGTATGTATACACATGTGTATTAATTGGCATACGTACACGCACGTGTCCATTTTTTTTTATTTAGATTTTCTTGCATGCATAACCACAAGAATTTGAAATATGGGCATTATATTTTGAATGATATTAAACTATTGTATTATTTTTTAAGTGAAATTAAAATTTATTTAATTTCTTTACTCATCGTGAGACTTGAGAGAATCAGCTGCACTTCTGTATGCGCGTGTGTAGTTTTCTATATAGAATTCTAAGGTCAAGATGTATTGTTTGGTCGTAACAAGCGCACGGATTATCAATGAAAAGTGTAAGACACACGGGGGAAACACCCCGCATCGGTGATTAAAATATTTGTTAGATGAAATTCAGTTGTGATATTGAGTGAAGTGCCTTTGTTCGAGGCATTTCTGTATCAGCATCAGCTACTGAAGGGCACGTATAATCTTTGTTTATGAGTCTGAAGCATTGGTGTTGGTAATTAAGCGTCTGTCTTAAGTTCATTGTGATTTCAAAAGTATGTTATATGCATTGGCATGATCAGAATTGGAGCCTAGAGCCAGAGGCGACCGAGTCGATACCTTGGTCGCCCATTAGCGCCAATTTTTTGGTCGCTATACACAGGTTTAATACGTGCGTCGGGACCCAAATGGGGTGGTCGCTGGTCGCGTTAGGCAGGTGGTCGCATTACGCAGGTCGCTTAACACATGATTTGTCAGGGGAGGACCGGAGAGCGGTCGTTATGAGCAGGTGGTCGCTATAGACAGGTGGTCGCATTAGCAGGTTTGACTGTATAAATAGAATATTTGGAAATCAAATTGTACAGCTATAAGAGCATTTGAAACCGAATGATTTTCATTTCATTTGTTTTATTAAATAAAATTTCAAATGGAATTAAAGCTAACCAATTTAGTGTCATGGGGCATTTCGGGAAGTACCAATACTCAAGTGTACCGTTACAGCCGAAGTCCAGTTTCGGGAAAGTAGCCGAATACATCAATATTGATCAATATCGTTGAATATGTATTGAAATAGGGCTTGTGTCGTAAAATCCGAACCTAAGCATCGTTAAATACAGAAATATCGGAAGAAATCCAATATCCGCCTGTGAAAGTCATAAATCCACCGCCCGTTCAGACCTGTCAGCGCCGGGGAGATATCGACAAGCTAGGGACTAGCCTGTATAGCGAACACCTCGTGTACACCTCGTGGTCGTTATACACGTAGCGTATGAGCGATTCCGCGTTGGCGATATCTATTCGGCCCTAAATCAATTCATAATTTTGCAAATATATCAATTAGTAGTCGGTTTCTTGGCCAAATTTGGATAATCCTATATTAGTACAATTATACTTTCACATTCTGCTTCCATTTCATTTTTTGGGCGGGGGCGCTTCCAAAAATGGCCTTTATCTTTTATGTATTTGTTTGACGGGTTATAAGTCGAAGCGTTATTAGCATTGGAGTTTCCAAGTTTCTTTAAACTTGACGTTTCCCGTCATTTGCCTGCAAAGTCACGAATGCAAATTGGTAAAAATCTTTCGATTTGATAAGTATAGTCGAGTTTTGAATTTAATTTGAGAATCATACAATGGTATACGATTTACTAAGTCATGTGACTGTAAAAGTCATTTAGGCAACTCTGTCATGTATTGCTTTCGATTTGATAACTATATAATCATGTATTGAATTCAATGTGAGAATCATAAAATTAATTAGGCTATATTACATCATGGCTAAAATTATAGGCCATGATATCTATTTTGATAATAAAACAAAGAGTCGTTGGAAAAGCGTTTTTTGTTTCAAACAAACGCGATTACATCAAACTCACTTATGTAACTTAAATCAAACATTGTGTAAGAGTTACCAATATTGGGTATTGAGAAAGATTGTTTTTCTTCAAAAGGTTATCAATTGATTGTTGACCACCTGTGCCCAATTGGTCTTCTGACGTTCATCGTCTTGTATCGAGCACATTTTGATCGGGCTTCTTTTAACTAGTCCACCATATCCGAGGTCAAAGGGGTCATTCTATCCATCGGTTCACTGGGACCCAATTTCATTTAAGCATGTTCTGGTAATGTTTGTAATTAAAGAATGTTCCAGTAGCCAATTCCGAAAATAATGCAGACAAATTGGTTTCCAGAAAAATGTGTATCATAATTTAAACAAATACGGATACAAGAATGTAATACAGTTACCCTATAAAACCGAAGAGAGGCATACTGTATCCCCACATCTCACCTTCGGTCATCATAACTCTACTTTTTTGTTGGATTTTCTAAAAAATTGTGTTAATTTTCTTAAGTGGCAATGTTCATCTGCTATTACCATGGTAACCATAACATAAAGATCACGTTTGGATGTTTATGTATTGTTCGTATTTTCTTGTTGTAATGGACAAAAGGAGTTGGCGGCTTCTCTCGTCAAATTATAGCATATGAAATAATTTCATGATGGCGTTTAACCGGTATAATATCAACATTTATCAACGCTATACTGAAAACGACTGTCGAACCCGTAAAATGTTATTATCTTATTGATGGTGACATATATATAATAAAATAAATATAATAAATCATTTATATAGCGCAGAAACTATATATATATATATATTCTGGTCAGTTGGTACAGTTGACATGCTACACTTCTGATTGTTTCTCCTCATTGAGCGTCCAGACGAAGGGATGTTTGACATTCCAATGACATGTTTTAACTAGGCACCAGTTTATACTTGTGATTGGAGGATTTAAGGGGCATAATATGACTGATGACGTGTGAACATATTTCAGCATATTACAGCATTATGCCAGAGCATGACAACCGTCGCATGGGCTAGTCACATTCCACAGGTGTGGAATCATAGTCGATGTTTATTTCTGCCTATTCAGTCTTACTTATGCTGATGAAATAAGTTGATTATATTTATTTGTTAATTCAAACATGTAAACAAACTGACCAGAAATACATGTGATTTAAAGAGGGCAAAGAAAATTGGATTCCAACGGGATTCGAACCCGAGACCTCCGGATTGTTAGACCGGTGCTCTACCGATTGAGCTACATAAAACCCTGGTACGGTGCTCGTCCCTGTAACCCCTTAAAGGGTGAGTACATTACACACGCATGTTTACTTTTGTTGATCTGTAATAATGAATACATCACATATCTTTTGACTATTTGATGTACACTTTTGTCATATTTGTTATATTATTTGTTCTATTACTTTTATACTACCTACTAAGCTCAACCCCTAAAAAAAAAACCTCCAGAAGCAAATGACTTTTGTGACATCATAAAACTATTCAACCATCAGTCAGCTAGATGAACAAAATACATTGGTAATTCCCTTCCTATCAACTGACCACCTGTTCACAATAGTATTGCATGTTTTATACAATGCCCGATCACCATAAAAAGAAGGGTTTCAATGAAAACATTCAATGCTAATGCAATAAGGTACTTAGTGGGTGAGAACATATCGTTTGTTCATGTTGAATCTAGCTAACTGATGGTTGAATGGTACTATGATGTCACAAAAGTAAATGCTGGAGGGTTTTTTGTAGGGGTGGAGCTTAGCAGGTAGAATAAAAGTAATAGAACAAATAATATAACAAATATGACACAAATGTACATCAAATAGTTAAAAGATATGTGATGTATTCATTATTACAGATCAACAAAAGTCAACATGCATTTGTAATTTAGTCACCCTTTAATGCTCATTGCCCGAGTGGTCAGAAGATATTATAAACCTGACATAAACCCGAAGGATACAAATCAACTTGGGGATATATGCGAGGGATCAGCGAAGTGATACAGCTTTGTTTTATTAATTAATTCAAAAATGTAAAGAAACTGACCAGAAATATAATGTGATTAAAAGAGGGCAAAGAAAATGGGATTCCAACGTGATTCGAACCCGAGACCTCCGGATTGCTAGACCGGTGCTCTTACCGACTGAGCAATATAAAACCCTGGTACGGACGGTGCTCGTCCCGTGTTATAATTTGTATGTTTAAACTAATATAATGCTAATGAAGTTATAAGTTTTGAGGCTGGCCTTGACCATGTCAACTAGAACACTACGACACCTCTATGTAAAACATGTGTTGATCTTGTGGACATACCTGAAGACGGCGTTAATTGCGGGAAACGACTCTCAATCTTATTCCGGATGAATAACACACGGCACAGGAGCAGGACGCAGGGAGATAACCCATGCAGGAACACCGTTCTCCACAATATATTCTGCGGGAGACACATGAAATATTGTGATCTTGTTGGGAATGCAATATCGTAATAATGAAATAAATGTACGGGAATCGCACTCTAATTGAAAAGTGACCGTCGAATAGAAAACAATTTATGTATCATTGAATATAACATTTCTTCATAATTATCGTTACAAATATATATCCTGCATGCAGCTTACCCTGGTTCTGTTTATGATGTTTTGGGTGATATATTTAACATTCTTTTCATATTGTTTAACTAAAGTGAAACATTGAATCTTTCAAAATAATTAAACTTTCTACAGGGCGTATCAAAAAAAGCGTTACACTTTTGAAAAATCTGTCAAATTACATTTCAAAATATTTTAAAGTTTTTTTCATGTCGATAGATGCCCAATGGTCTCATCTATCAATTGCCACTAACAAAGCAAATTTTCATTCACGCTTGGGTGAACACTGACTGTTTTTGTCCAGAGTGTAAAAATTGACTTGCGCCAAATTGAAAGAAGAGGGAAAATTAATCCAGCAGTCCAAGTAAGTACTCCCCATTCATATAAATTGCTCTTTGCCAGATAATTCCTAGACTAGCATAACCAGTGGGTACCAGTGGTGTTCCCAGGATTTTTTAAGGGGGGGGGGGGGGGGGGGGGGGAGGGGGGGGGGGTTCAGAAAAAAAATTATGTCAGCGGGAGGGGGGGGGGGGGGGTCGTAGAACATTTTCAAAGCCGAGACGAAGAACCTGCAAAATTTTCAAGACCAAGACCAGGTCCGGTGCACAATTTTCAAGGCCGATACCAAGACCCAGTGGTTAAGAATCCGGTAAGCGAGGGCGGGGGGGGGGGGGGGGGGGGTGGGGGTGGTGGTCGTGGAAAATTTGACATTTTCGAGGCCGGGACCACAGTTTTTGAGGTCGAGACAGACCATCGAAAATGACGGTCGAGACCATTGACATTTGGTCTCGAGAACAGTTAAAATTTGAAATTGGGGGGGGGGGGGGGGGGTTTAAACCCTCCAAAATTGTGTTTGGTCTAAGGGGGGGGGGGGGGGGGGGGGTGACCCCTCCCCCTGGGTACGCCTATGATCATAACATAATCCTTAATTTATGCAAAGGAGCAATTTGTTTTAATGTATTACTTATACGGACTGGTTTAATTTTCCCTCTTCTTTCAATTTGGCGCAAGTCATTTTTCACACTCTGGACAAAAACAGTCAGTGTTCGCCCAAGCGTGAACGAAAATTTGTTTTGTTAGTGGCACTTGATAGATGAGACGATTGGGCATCTATCGACATGAAAAAATCTTCAAAATATTTTGAAATGTAATTTTGA